>JAYMSP010004160.1:0-17132 GCA_036897095.1 Plantago elongata
GGCTGCGAGGAATTATTAATTAGTTTCTTGTTCGTTATTTGAATAAAATCGAAATACGACCGAGATACGTACCGGAATTTTTGGTCGAGCAAACAACTCAATTCCGGATCAGTCGGGCAGTGGTGGTGGTGTGGTGGCCGGAGTAGGGTGGCGCGCGGCGGCGGCGGGCTGAGCAAGGGTGGAGAATGGAGCAAGAAGAAGAAAATGAGGAGTGGAAGAAGGAGAAGGGTGTAGTGTGAGGAATTGAGGAAGAGGAGGCCTTATTTATAGCCCAAGGGCGGCGGGTCGGAGGCGGCCGGAGCACGGGGAGGCCGGCACGTGTCCGATGACTCACCCTTCGCCGCTCCTCTCCTCCTTTCCGTGTGTCCATGGCCGCCTTGCATCCACGCGCATTTGGCCCCGTGGCGGCGCCGCCATGGCCGGTGGGCCGAGTCCGGCTTGACCGACTGGGACTGGCCGAGAGCTGGCGAGTTGGCGCGGGCCGGTCGACTTTGGCACGGGAGTATGAAGAATTGGCACGGTGGAGTGGAACAAGCAGGCTGCTATTTTGATTTGGGGAAGAAGGAAGGAAGTAAAAAGACTAAAATGCCCTTAATGAAAAGAAAGGAGAAGAAGGAGGTAGGGGTATCTCGGTCCTTTTGCTATTATATACAACTGGCTCCTTCTGGCTTCCAAACGACTCGCAAATAAAATCCGAAAAAATACGAAATCGACTCTCTGGCACTTTTTGAGTCGAACTCGAGTCATAGAAAAATTGAAATAAATAATTTATATTTTATTAATTTTATTATTATTTTATTAATATTATACTAATTCTCAATTTTAACGTCGAATTCGCTCGGCGTTAAAATTCCAATTCGACTTAATATACTTACGTAATATTTTTGCTCGTGCAAAATAATAAAATTAATACTAAATGAATTTTTCGGATACACGAGGAATTTTTGAGGACCTTACACTCACCGACCACCACCGCCGCCCGAAAAGATGAATCTGCCCCTCTACGCTACGTGGCTAAGACACTGGACCGGAGAATGACTCGTGGATGGGGGAATGGATGCTTGGCGAAACACGCATCACGGAACGGGAAATTCCTGCCGGATAGTCGGCGCCGTTCGGCTATAAATAGCAACCTCCGCCCCATCGTCCGTCACACTCCACACGCCAACCGGAAAAATAAACAGTAGCCTGCCCGCTCTTTCTCTCTTCCGCCTCAATTCACCCCATTCCCACTTCTCACCTCTGGCCCTCACCGCCGCCACCATGGCGCCTACCTGCCGGATTAGTGTCGCTGCGCGCGTTCAACTCTGGTTAGTACCCTTCCTTTTCCGATTTTTCTCGAATGGGACGAGAATAGTGGAATTAATTGTATCTGTTGTGTGTGTTTCGAGTCCTCGCTCCTTGTTCGATTGTGGCCTGTGTCTGATTCTTGATTTCGATTTTGATTGTGTTGGCATGTGATTGAATGATGATGTTTACTGGAATTTGAGTTTAGTTATGCTTATTGCATACCTATGAGTGATGTAATTGGATTGTTGGGTTGATGTGTGTTGATGTGGTCGAGTGTCTAGGTGAACTGGAAATTATGGGTGCTCTGTATTCTTGCTGGTGATTTGACAGGCTATGCCCTTGTCCGTTTCTGTATAGTTTGAGTAGTTATGCTGATCGAGTAATCATATTATTTATGAATTACTGGTATTTGTTCTTGAGTTGTTAGCTGTGTAATCGAGTTGTTATGTATGCACTGAGCAGCTTTTATGAAACACTGTTTGGGCCAAAATGCAACCATATGCGTAGACATTAGCAGTTATGGCCTGTTAGTTCTTGCGTTTGTTTTGTTCAGTCTATATGCGTGGCTTTGTTACTGTTCAACCTTGTTTGCGTTGTTGCTTAGTTGAATTCGGTCTAATCTGTAGCTGGTTATGTTTTCGTTAGATTCTTCTTCTTCTTTTTCAGCCTATTCTGTTCCATTTCTGTATGAGTTTTGGCATTAGCTCAAGTCTGTGATGTCCTCTCGTGTTTGATTTTCGAACTTATCTCTATGTTTGTTGATTAACGAATTGCATGTTCCTGTAATTCTAGTTTCTTTAAGTCATCTGCCTGTTGTCCTGCTATGTCCCTATAAGGCTGCCTCGCTTGAATTGTTGACCATGTGTCTTGTTGGCTTAGTGCAGTGTGTCATGTCCTTGCTAATTCGTGAATTGCCTGTGGAACTTATATGCATGAATATGGTTAGGCAGTATGTTAAGGAACTTGAACATGAAACCGGATACTAGGTCGATTTTGCGG
Source organism: Plantago elongata (assembly GCA_036897095.1). Taxonomy (NCBI): domain Eukaryota; kingdom Viridiplantae; phylum Streptophyta; class Magnoliopsida; order Lamiales; family Plantaginaceae; genus Plantago; species Plantago elongata. Next base: position 2,290 of record JAYMSP010004160.1, read on the forward strand.
GTGTCTTGTAGCATCACATGATTATATGGAATTATGTGCTTAAGCATCGTCATTTAAATGTTGTTACTTGTTATGATTGTTGGGGGATTTTTCGGGAATTTTATAATTATTCTCGCGTAAAGTTGAGTAGTGTTGTCCGTGTATTAGGAGTACGAAGTTGCATAGCATACCAGTACCTTCAAGGTGAGTGATTTCAGGCTTTCGACATCCGGCCCTGGGAAAGTTGTTACCCTTCCAGTCTTTAAATTCCAGTACCTGTTTCTGCATACTTATCTATCTGCCTAACATTGACTTCGGCTACACGATGACGACCAACTGACCCGACCCGATTACTAATTACGATTACTGACTGTATAACTGTCGTTGACTTGTATTTTGGAGATATCTGACTTGTATTGACCTGACATTATATTATTCTAGTTATCTATTGATATTTCATCCTGATTCTATTCTGTTGATCCACATGAACTGCCTTGCACGAAAATTGATTTTTAAAGCAACCACACACTATTTTTGGAAAAAACTTGGGAAACTGGCCTGGTCGACTTGTTCGACAAATGTTGTAAAGCAATCTGCAGTGCTACTTGTTCGGGCTCCTGACTGACTGTACAGACTATTCAAACGGTCTGGTTTTATGAGTTGTGATATGTCGTGCCTGTCATAAAAGCAACTCCATGCGCGGTCACGCCGCTACTTGTTGTTTGACCGAAACCTGATCCGTTCGGTCTAGCCCAAGACAGTTACTGTTTAGTACTGTAAATCTAGTACCTTTCATGTGCTATGATCCTGACTGACTGTTAACGGTTTCCCCCACTGTCTAAAACTGCCTGATCAGCGTGTTGTGTTGGTTTGATGTACTGTTGCATTCATGCATTTTCTTATACATGCTTGATTATCCTCACTAAGTCTGTTGACTTACGCTTTCCTGTTTAACTTTGATTTCCCAAGTTTAGAGCACGAGGAAAGGTCGGGGTAGATAGACAGACTGACTGACTGTAGGCACTGTTATTCGGCTGCTGCTCGTATAGCTATGTGTAATAACTATCGAATTATACATTACATCTAGGGTTTGTAATAATTATTACTTGACATATCTATGTATTTGGAAGTTCGGCATAATCCTTGACGTCCGGACCAGACGGGGCCTTACAGCCCACTTCGCATTTAGTGCAAAGTAGAAACCTATACCACGCCGATACAATGTACACATACAAATTTCTATACGTATGTTGTATCTATGTAATATTTTCTTGATATATATAAAGGAATTTGGTAAGAGACAAACACTTTTACCAAATTCGAAGTTTTTACTTGCATCAAAACAGCAAAAACTCTCTAAGTTTTCTGCAAATCCTTTTGTTAATCATTTGTTTCTTGTTTAGTCTTCTGAAAAGCTAGACTAAATTTTCTCGAATTCAAGCACTTCTTCACTTATCTTACTCTCAGAAATCTATATAAAGAGATGGCACCCAGAAAGACCTCATCCAAGAACTCAGTTGCGACTGGTTCTTCTGCTGAAAAGTAAGGAGAAAAGGAAATGCAAGTGTTGAACAAACACTTCCTGGGTGATTTCAACCCAGAGGACTGGACCTCCAGCCTTAAAATGAATTGGGGAGCACACATGGTTTTAAAATATCTAAATGTGGCTATCTCTTCCAACACCATACAGAAACTTTGTTGTGAAAATGCTTTCTAAACCATACATCAAGAAGTTTCTCTGTGCTTCACCCACTGGACTATCTCCAGTTGATGTCTTGGAGTTGTACAACTCTTCCCAAGTCTACACCAGGATTGTGAACAACGTTGAAGAATCGTTTATAAAATCCAAGGTTCAAGGTGTAGAAATACAACTTTATTGTGACTCTTTCTGCAAAATCTTTCGTCTCAAGAATCGTGGGACAACTTTTGAAATAAACACGAGAGACAAGGCTTTGAATACAAGTGTTAGAGTATTTTATGAGAAGCAGCAAGTGACAAGATAGAGGACTGTCCCTCATCTTTCATTCTGGGAGACATCAGAACAAGATACCTCCTTGAGCACTGGAATGTTCTAGCCCAACATCCTGCATAGATGCTTGGATGTCAACAAAGGAGGTATTGACCAGATCAGTCAGGAGATATGGATGATAATGGCCGTTCTTCAGAAATAGCTAAATGATAGAGACAACCTCTTCAATTGGGGGAAATATATCTTCATGAAGTTCGTGAATAGGTTCAATGAGTTTGAACCCAAGGTGGTTAAAGGCCATGTTGATACCAAGTCGAATATGCACAATGGCCTGAAAATTTGCTACAATTTGGAGAAATGTTGAGTAGTGCTTAGAGAGCACATGGACATCCCAGTGACCAACACTATCTACCGACATGCTCATGAGGAAGTCTTTGAAAAGGTTGCCAAAGATGAGTTGGTTGCTCAGGGAGAAGGGGTATCTGAAGAGATACAGGTTGAGGTCCAAATTGCCAAGAAACCAAGGACTAATAAACCTAGGGCAAAGAAGAGGATGCAGATTTTCATTGATGACACTCCTCAGCCAGAGAGGGCAACACAAGATGTTGAAGCCCAACAACCCCTCCCAGTCCAAAAGAACTCCGGCTCAGAAAGGAGATCCTTGAGCTTAGGCAAAATGTCAGAATTGTCTGTTAATGAACTCAATAAGATCGATGAGTCTGTCTCAAACATTGATGTAGACTCAGAGGATGATATACCACTTCAAATGGTACTTAAAAGATCACGGACATAGACTCATGGTGGAGCCTCTAGCTCAGCTTCACAGACAAAAAAGCTAAGGTTGTAGAAGATGCAATCTCATAAAGGTCAGTTGAAGAGGTCACACCCCAACATGTAGATGAAGGCTTGGCGGTGGATGACTGAATGATGGAAGATTCTGACACTGCTTCCACATTCCAGTTGGCAGCAGACTTGATTGCTGAAGAAATTTCTACATCTGAGCAGGTTCCTCAACCTTCTAAAAGAGATCAAACTGAGACGGGCACTCAGAATGATCAAGTAAAGGAAAGATTCGAAGTACCAGAAACTTCAAGCCATGAAATGGAAGCCACATTGCATGAAGATAACTAGGTAATAGAGTAGTCTATATCTAACTTGTGAAAATTTTGAGAATGTTAACTTGTTACTCATAAACTTCCTTTGTTACAGCTTTTCATGGAAACACCACATCAGGGGGAAGAAACTTTGCCTACCCTTCCGAATGAAGTAGAGGTTCCTTCAACCTCTGCACAACAAGAACTAGAGCCTGTGCAACAGGCTCCAACTGAGAAAGCTGATGAAGTGGTGGAAACACCACAAGAATAAGAAATTCCAGAGTTTGAAAAAACTTCTGAAGAAATTGTTTCTGAGCCTTCCATTGTGGAGGTATGTAAAATATGAATCGAATTTCTCAGTGAATAACTTGTGAAACTTCATTTGCTTAATCAAATGCTTTGCTTCTTCGAATAGGTTCATTCTGAAGAAAAGGTGACTAAGGACAATGTTGTGACCTCCACAACACCTAGGGAAATAGACACAGCTGATATAGCTACGTCTCCAGAAAGGTTGCCAAAGACCACTCAGGTTTCTGAAAGAAATAATTCTGAGCTTCCTAACTTGGAAGTAAGTGAAACTCTCAGGAATTCATGTCCTTCTAACACCTTTCTGTAGAATATTTCTAAGCATGCAGTTTGATTTTAATTCTCAGGCTCAAGCAGAAATATTGGTTGAAGAGGAAGCTGCCACTCCTCTCAACAAAGTACCTGAAGCACCTATTGCTCAAGAAGTCGAAGTAAATGAGCCTAGTGTTGGCACACAGGTATGCTCAGAAAGACTTAGACTTCTTTATTCTCAGATAACCACATGAGACACATGATATGGCTCCAGAAAAGGATGCAATTCTTCTCTCCCATTACAAGAGATAATTCATTGCTCCACATATCTTCTCCTCACCTTCCATTACTTCCAGAGACGGCAAATTCCTCGGAAGAAGTATTGTGATTGCAAAACTGCAATCTGAGTTAGTTGCTGAAGATTCCCAGGTACTTTCATCTGTACTATCTGACCTTAAGCCGATTGCTAAGATCTTGCTACACAGAGCCACTAGCATTGCATTGTCTCATAGAGATCTAGGCATGGTCCGGGATGAAGACTGCAACAACGCCAATAAGTCACTTGAGGAAGCGTATTATGCTACTCAGAAAGCAGAAGTCATCTTCTGTCCACCTGAAGATTTGAACCAAAAGGAGCAGTTACTCCTTAAAGAGAATCAAGAGCTTAGAACATAGGTCCAGATGCTTGTCCAAGTTCACAACAATCTACAGAAGAACTTCGAGTCGCTTTCTCACTCTTATGTTAGTTTGAGTCAGTCACTCATGACTATGGGGGAAGAGAATCAAGCTACCCAGAAAGGTAGAGGTAGGAAGAGAAAACAACTACCTCCCTCCACAAGTCAAGTTCCAGAAAAGGTCACCCCTTCAGAAGAACTCCAGGTTTAAAAAACCAGAGCTAGAACATCAACAAGGCTCAAGAGTATAATAAGTAGGGGTTCCCATGCCCTTGTTATAGCTGAAGAAAAGAAGCCTTCTAAAGAAGAAGAGAAGGAAGAAGGAGAGTTTCAAGGTCAGGAAACCTGTAAGTCCCCAGTTAGAAATTTCAACAATGATGATGATGAGACTGATACAGATGAGCATCCACTTCAGAAGAGAAGGAAAGTGGGTAGCCTTCTTGAAATACCACTATTTGTAAGATCAATCAATTCCATAACTCCTTATGGGAACACCAAGTCGACCCAAGGTGGATCTTCCAGCACAACCCCCAGAAAGCAAAAAGAACTTTCATTGGAGAAAGGACTGAACAGAAAGAGGCGCACGGACTTACAGTTTGGTAGAATTCAAGAGAAAGAACAAGAGAGACCAGATGCTACCTAGATTTAGTATGTCAAAACTGATGACCCAATCAGCCTATAGATGCATACATCTCCAGAATGGTTATTGGATCCTTGAGCTACAACATCTGCTATTGAACAAGAAGTTTCCAGAACTAATCTACAATCAAATGTGGCATGGAGAACCAACAAGCTCACACTGTTAAATCCAGCAAACACCAAGAGATGGCTTGATTATGAGTTTTACATAAGGACTGAGGCTATGAAGAAGCCACTTGATTTTGTATGTCCTTATCCCAAGCCCGATGAGATATACAAGACCAGAAAGTTGGATGGTACTCTCAGCTGACAGAACAGACTAAGAGTTGAACCTTATGAGTCATTTTACATGACAAAGGAACAATACTTTGATGACATTGCATACTTGGAGGAAATTTACAAGTATCACGAGTTGTCACTGCTAAAGGTTAACCATGCATGGTCATGGGTTAAATACCTTTGGGTCAAGCACTTTGTTCATACAAACAAAGACTCTGCCAAAACTTATCAAGAAGTTTGTGGATTATCCATAAAGAAAGAACTAACTGTCAGAAGGTATTGGTCCAGATAACGACAAAGGTCAAAGACTAGAGGGGGGGGGGGGTGAATAGTCTTTTAAAACTTTCGTCGATAAACAATATTTCTCAGAAACCTTGGGGGCTGATACTTAGATTCAGAGAGAGGAAGACTTTAAGCGATAGATAAACCTTAATGTGCTTTGCAATAATAATGTATGTGTGTGTGTTGCTAGAATGTAAATGCAGTAAATAAATAACACATCAACTTATAATGGTTTCTGGAGGTGGCGTAATCCTCCAACTAGTCCACTTCGGTCTTTCTGAGACCTAGAATCCACTAGAACAGTCAATTGAGTTCACCTTACAATATATCCTATTCTAAGATCCTTACAAACAAATGGTTCCCAACCAAATATTCCCCTGATTTATTCCCTAGCGTCTAAAGACAAGTACTTCATGTACTCAAGATAACCTTGGAGCTTTTCCTTGATTTCCCAAACAAAGTACTTCATCTACTCCATGCCTTGATGGTGTTGGTTATATGATTGATTGTCAGGCTTCTCTTTAAATAATTTTTCAGCTATTTATCGATAGAACTGGAGAAGAAATCACAGCTTAATATACTTGTTCAATATATGGAAGGATTCTCTTTTCTGACCCAAGTTTTGATAGATGTTCTGGAGAATGAACTTGAGAAAGGATATCTGAGTGTTCAACTCTTTCACAGATAATCAAACCTTTGTTAAGGTTCAGGACACTTAGAACTACCAGAAATTCTTCGAGCTATTTGACTGTAAGCTTGGAGAATTGTAGTTAGAAAGCTTCAGAGAATATGTGCTTGATATAGCAATATGAGTGTAGTTCGTATGTTGACAGTGTTTAGAGTGTTGTTTTCTCAGCTTCAAAGTGTTGATATTTATAGATGAATTTGAGAGTCATTCGAATAGTATCCATTGGAGCTTCTCAGAATTCAATCCGTTTATATCTCGAAATAAGTACTCAGAAGTCACTATCTCATTTTTCAAAGAGGGCTTGCTGGAATCAACTTTTTCAGTAAGTGTATTAATACAATGTACTATTTCTTGTCCTGTAGTCTCAACGGACACATGTACTTATCAGAAAGCTAGCATGCTCCTTGACTCAGAATGACATATCTTTAGAGAGGTGTAAGGTGCAAAGGCTTTCTGAACATAGAATTTCAGAGGAGACTAATCCCTTTTGTCTTCATTAAACTCACGCAATCTTCAAATCTTCGATTAAACTCAATTGCTAGGATCCATCTTCACGGCCATCTTCGAAACATAAAAATTACATTCAGAGGCCTAAAAAATTCTATACAAGTTTAACTAGACTTACATACTAAGTGATTTCCTCTTTAAAATGTTCAAGTGAACTGAGAGTACTAGTCACCTTTCTGTACTAAAGATAAGTAACATGGTGATTGATCAAAAACTCTAAAAGATATTCCTAAGAAAGTTTCCCCTTTTTGATCAGTCACCCATGACTATCTTAAAGTCCTATTACAAACATGGAAGTGAAAACAATCCCTCACTTAATCATTTCAAAAGATATTCAATCAGATAAATTAAGTGCAGAAAGTAGACATCAACCAAATCAGAAGAAGTGATCTTTGCTGACAAGTTATCTTCTTATATATAATTTCTGAGAGTATGATCATCAGAAAGGCATTATTGTGACAATAGGAGAGTCCAAGCTCCAAGTAAACATCCTAATAAACTAGTTCTTCAAGTCTTCAAAACACAACTTAGGTTCAGAATCCTCAAGTTCTTCAACATCTTCAATCAATTGGGATCTACCTTCATGCAGTCTTCAACATATTCATAAAGTAACCTTCTGATAGAGAGCTCTGTCTTTCTGGCTAAATCACAAATTTCTTTGTAAGCACTGTCTGGATCTTCATGTTTTTCCAGATAGTCTTTCTTAGACTTGATGAAGTTCTTGAACCAAAAGTATTTTCTCCACACCCAAGCATGATTAATCTTCAGCAAAGATAACCCAAAATACTTTTAAATTTCTTCAAGTATGCAATGTCATATTGGTATTGTTCCCTTGTCATGTAAGATGACTCATAGGTTTGAATACCTAGCTTGTTCTGTTTGCTGAGAGTACCATCTAGCTTTCTGGTTTTATACACATCTTTTGGCTTTGGATAAGGAAAATTTTCTTCCAAAAGCTTCTTCATAGCCTCAATCCTTATGTGAACCTCAAAATCAAGCCACTTGTGAGTATTTTTGGATTAAGTAGAGTAGGCTTGTTGGTTCTCCATGTCATCATTTGCATATAGATAGAATCTGGAAACTTCTTGTTTACTAAAAGATGTTGTAGCTCAAGAATCCAGTATCCATTCTGGAGATGTATGCACCTGTAGGATTGACTATCATTGGTTTTGACATACTCAATCTGAGTAGCAACTGGCCCTTCTTGTTCTTCTTCTTCTTGAACTCTGTCAAATTGTATGTTCCTACACATTCTTCTGTTTAGACCTTTCTCCAGTTCTACTTGCTTTCTGGGATTGTTTCTACTGGAAGTCCCATCTTGAGTAGACTTTGTAATTTCAGAAGGGTTTCTTCTGCTTTCAGCTGGAGGTGCTTCAGAAAGGCTTTCCACTGTTCTTCTTTTTCTGTGAAGTGGATGCTCATCTTGTTCAGTCTCATCATCATCATCATCATCATCATCATCATTATAGTTCCTTAGTGGAGACTTGCAATCTTACTCATTGTCTTTGATTTCTCCTTCTTCCTTTTCTTCTTCTTCATAAGGCTTGATTCCTTCAGATATAACAAGGGCCTTGGAAACCCTAGTTATCATGCTTCTTAACCTTGTCCTTGGTTCTTTAGAAGGCTTGTTCGGCTCTGAAACTTGACGTGTGGAGGGGACTTGTTTTCTCTTATTTCCTCTACCTTTCTGGGTAGGTTTCTCTAATTCTTCCCCCATAGTCATGAGTGACTGACTCAAACTTACATAAGAAAGAGACATGGAATCAAAGTTCTGTTGAAGGTTATTGTGCACTTGAACTAGCTTCTGAACTTCCATTATGAGCTCTTGATTCTCATTAAGGAGTATCTGCTCCCTTTGATTTAGCTCTTCCAATGTACACATGATAGAATCTGCCTTTAGAGTAACATATTGTGCTTCCTCAAATGCTTTATTGGAATTATTGCAGTCTTCAATCCTAACCATGCCTAAGTCATTATGAGACAATGCAATGCTAGTGGCTCTATGCAGTAGAACTTTAGAAACTAGCTTGAGGTTATCTGGTACATAATTAAGTACCTGGGAATCTTTAGCAACCAATTCGTTTATGAGAGATTGAAACACGGTGCTTCTTCCTAGAAATTTGCCGTCTTTGGAAGTTACAATAGGAGAGGAGAAGATATGTGGAGCAAGAAGTGATCTCTTCATATGAGATACAATCAACTGGTCCTCTTCTGGTGCCAATCCTTGTGTTTCTTCATCATCAGTGCTCCATGTAATATGTTCATTGTGAGCTTGCTCAGCATTTGCTTTCCCTTTTCCTTTGATGATGGATTTCTGAGCAAATGATTTAGAAGGTCTATCTAATGCAGCCTTAGAATCATGCTCATCATCATGAGTCACCAGAGCATCCAACTTTGCAGCCGTGACTTCGATGTCATTCTTCAATTTCAGCTTTTCTTCAAGAAGTACCTTCTCCTTGAGATTTTCTGCCTCAATCTTCAGTAATTGGGCTGCATTGGCTTCAATCAATGATTGGCATTCTTGTTTGAGCTTGGTCTCATCTTCCAATAGCTTTCTGAGTTTTGAAACTCTATATTCAACAACTTTTAGATCTTTAGAGGGATCAACTTGTTGTTCTTGATCATCTTGATTATGTTGGGATTGACCTTCTTGTTGAGCTGGAGGTGGTGATTGATTTGAAGTTGGTGGATACCACTGAGTAGAGAATTCAGCAGTTAGAGCATCCTTTATGGTTTCTCCTTGTCCCATTCCACCCGTCCCTGGTGGACCATCTTCACCATTGTCTGGGTGATCATTGTCATCACCTTCACCTCTTTCTGAACGTTCCTCATAGGAGACTTCACCTTCGTTTTCAGGAAATGTTATCCTTTGCCCATTAACTTCCTCTTCATCGGACACCAAGTTGATAATTCCAGGAAATGTTATCCTTTGCCCATTAACTTCCTCCTGTTCAGAAGGTTATACCTTGAGTGTCTAGGGCAAAACTGGATTCAAAGCCCTTTCTTGCTTGGTCACTTAATCAGCATTCGTGAAGGCGTTCATCAGCCTCTTACTTATTGAGTAAGTAAAATCTTCATCCATCATCTGGTGAAAAGAGAACTCCGGGAAAGAACCATGGTTATAGTTCTCCAGATCAAAAGCTCGTGCACTCCTTTCTGGATGGTCGATCACCTTGGCAAGCTTCGTAAGATCAGTTTTTCTGAGCTTTTGCCATTGCTTGAAGCATTTCACATGTCGTTTCAAGGTGATTGATCGAAAGATTTTCTTCAGATCGAGTGAATTTTCCACATCGATGACTGGTATAATTTGAGCATGAAATAAATGGTTTCAAATTAGTTTTATTCAAACCAATTTGCAGTTATTTAAGCTAAAGAGAAGTGTTAGTTTTTGAGTATACCTGTGTATCAGCACAAGGCTCATCAACTTGTTCTCTTTGAACAATTGGTGCTTCAGATACTGGTTCAAGAGGGTTTTTCAGAAACCTGAGTGGCTTCTTCCATCCTTTCTGGAGACTTGGCTACTGCATGGTATATCTCCATAGGTGTTGCGGAGGTTTCCAAAGTTTCCTCAGCAACCTTTTCTTCAGCAGAAACCTATTCCAAGAAGAATTTTGATTATAAAGTCTGAAGTTTAATGTACAAAAGATTCAGAAAGCCAATGGTCCTGTTTTACATACCTCCGCTACATAAGGCTCAGGAGCAATTTGTTCAGAAGGCTTTTCAACCTCTGGAATCTCTTGGACTTGTGATGTTTCCATCACTTCTACTCCTTCTTAGTTGTTATCTGTTCAGAGACGCTTGGAGTTAGATGCATACAAGAAAATTTATCTATGTACAAAATTGTTTCTTCTTCAGAGATAATTGTTACCTACTCTTCATGTTGATTTTCTTGTATACTTGAGGTTGAAGGAACCTCTTCTCCATTAAGAGTGGAGGGTGCAGTTTCTTCCCCCATCTATGTGGTCTCCATGAAAGCCTATAACAAATGAAGCTTATGAGTAACTAGTGAAGCATTTAAAAAATGCCTAACAAGTTAGATACAAACCACTTCTGTTATCTGTGATTCTTCAAGCACGATGGCTTTCATTCCATGGCTTGAAGTTTCTGGTACTTCGGACCTTTCCTCTGGTTGACCTTTCTGAATTCCCGTTTCAGAAATTTGAGGAACCTGCGGAGATGCATGAAATTTCTTCAGCAATGAAGTCTGCTGGCAACTCAATTGTGGAAGCAATGTCAGTATCTTCCAACAATCTGTCATCATTCACCAATCCTTCATCAGTCTGTTGGTGTGTGACTTCTTCATCTGCCCTTTATGGGATTGCATTCTCTACAACCTTTGCTTTCTGAGGCAGTAAAGCTGAGCTAGATGCTGCACCATGAGTTTCTTTTCTTGATCTCTTGAGAGCAAGAAGGAGTGGCACATCATCATCTCCAGACATTGAATTAAAGTCTGGTACGAATTCATCGATAAAATTGTGCTCTCTCAATGAAACTTCTGGCATGTTGCCAATGCTCAAGGATCTTCTATCTGAGTTTTAGTCCTTCTGAGCTTGAAGGGGTCTCTGGGCTTCATCTTTCTGAATTGCCCTTTCTGGAAGAGAAGTTTCTTCAGACATAACTTTCATCCTCTTCCTAGACCTTGGTTTGTTAGTCATGGGTTTCTTGGCAATTTAGACATCAACCTGTACCTCTTCTTCCGGTACACCTTCGCTCTGAGCTACCAACTCATCCTTGGCAGTTTGCTTCAAGGCATCCTCATATGCATGTCTGTACATAGAGTTGGTCACTAGTATTTCCTTGTGCTCTCTGAGAGTAACTCCACATTTTTCCAAAATGTAGCAAATTTTAAGGCCATAATGCATGTTTTCTTCGGTGTCTACACAGCCTTTGACAATCTTTGGCTCAAATTCGTTGACCCTGTTAATGAATTTCATGAACATATATTTCCCCCAGTTAAATATGTCATCTCTGTTCTTCAGCTCTTTTTGGAGAATGGCCATTATCATCCATCTTTCCATGCTGATCTGGTCTATGCCTCCTTTGTTTCAATCCAAGCATCTATGCAGAATGCTTGCAAGCACGTTCTAGTGCTCGAACAAATGGCGCGTCCTAATATATCCCAGAACGAAAGATGAGGGACAATCCTCAAACGCATCATTAGCAGCCTCTTCATAGAGTATCTTGACTGCAGATCAAGTCTTTGTCTCTTGTGTTTATCTCCCATCTTGTCCCACGGTTTCTGAGACGAAAGATTTGGCATAAATCATCACAATCAAGATGTATTTCTACACCTTGAACCTTCGATTTGATGAATGTTTCCTCTGTGTCATTCAAACTCTTGGTGTAGAACTAGGAAGAGTTGTAAAACTCTAAGACATTAACTGGAGATAATCCAGAAGGAGTGGCACAGAGGAATTTCTTCATATGAGCCTTTTTCGGCATTTTTATAATCAGATTCCTATCTGGAGTGGAGGTTATTGCCACATTCATGTATTGTTCAACCATGTGCGCTCCCCAGTTCATTTTGAGGTTGGAAACCCAATCCTCTGGGTTGAAGTTACCCAACAAGCATTTGTTCAACACCTGTAAAGTCCTATCTTCTCCTTGATTTTCAACAGAAGAAGCAGTTGCAACATAGTTCTTAGACGAGGTCTTTCTGGGTGCCATCTTATATAAATCCGAGAAGTGTTAATCTTTCTTTTCAGACGATAAAGCAGTACTCAGAAATATTAGCAGAATTATTGCCGAAAACTTAGAGAATTTTTCGCTATTTTGATGCAAGGTGAAATTTCGGATTTGGTAAAAGTGTTTGTCTCTTACTAGAATCCTTTATATATATCAAGATAAATCACATAGATACATCATACGTATAGAAAACCCTATGTGTAACCATGTACATTGCATCGGCGTGGTATACGTTTCTACTTTGCATTCAATGCATCGTGGACCACGTCTATTTTCTCAATAGGCATTACTTGCCGAGAATTAATCTCCTCCGTTGAGATTAAAACGCTGTATTCATCAAGGGATTAAATTAAATATCAGGTAATGATATCAATCAACACATGTACTTGTGTCCACTTAATGAATTTTGTCAATATATATCTATAAGTCACTATTAGAGTGTGTGATACCAGAAAACCTTTGGACTTATATCAAAGAGCAAGTCTTGCCTGTATGTTATTTATCATAGAAATGGTAATAGCACAAGAACCAAGACATGTTTGACTCTCAGAAATGTGTACAATGTAGCACTATCTGGTTCTCACAAACTTCGTGTCTTAAATAGTTTCCTGAATTCCGGTTTCAGAGAAATCCATTGGATGTGTGACTATTCATAGTATTTGAAATATAGCATCGATACTTATGGACTATATACCAACTTGTCTTTCTGGGTCTATCTTCCCAGAAGACTAAAGGCTTTCTTAGTCAAGTCTCAAAAACCTTGATATCTCTCTTTTTTCAGATAGGCTTTCTGAATACCCGCTTCAGAAACATGTCTTCCTTTTCTCTTAATCCTTTCCAATTCCATTAAAGACTTGGAACTTTTTAGTTCAGAGGCATCTCCATTAACCCAAGACTATGTCTTAAGGTTAAAAACCTACTTTCCTGGAATGTCTTAGTGAAGATATCATCAAGTTGATCTTCAGTGCCAACCTTTAGAATCTCTGTATTACTTTTTTCAACATGGTCTCTGATGAGGTGGTGTCTAACATCAATGTGCTTATTTCTTGCATGGAACTTTGAATTTTGAGTAATCGCAATTGCAATTGTGTTATCACAGAAAATGGGATTTTTCTCTTCATTAAGGCCATAGTCTTTGAGTTATTGTTGTATCCATAAACTTTGAGTAGCACAACAACCTACAACAATATATTCAGCTTCTGTGGTAAAAGTAGCAATTGAGTTTTGCTTCTTTCTAAACCATGAGATAAGTCTAGTTTCCATAAACTGACAAGTTCCTGAGGTACTTTTCCTATCAAGCATTGATCCAGCATAATCAGCATCTGAGTATCCAACCAAACTCAATCCACTATCTTTGGGATACCACAGTCCAACTTCGACAGTATCTTTGACATATCTTAATATTTTCATAGCAATGTGACTGCATAGGATTTGTTTGAAATCTAGCACACACACCAACTGCATATTGAATATCAGGTCTGGTTGCAGTAAGGTATAGTAGTGAACCTATCAACTTCATATACTTGTGTTCTTCAACACTCTTATCAGATTCAATATAAGTCATTTTGGTTCATATGCTCATAGGTATCTTGGCAATCTTTTTAGAAAGCATAAGATTGAACTTGTTGAGCATATCTTTTGCATACTTTGTTTGACTAATGAATATTCCATCATTGAGTTGCTTGACTTGCAATCCTAGGAAATAGTTCAATTCTCTCATCATGCTCATCTCAAATTGACTTTTCATGAGATTAGCAAAATCATCACTAGGTTGCTTGTCTTTAGACCCAAATATAATGTCATCAACATATACTTGAACTAAAAGTAGTTTCCCATCATGGTTTAAGGTAAACAAAATTGTATCAGCTTCACCTTTCTTAAAACCACTGTCCAGAAGGTATTTGGCCAACGTGTCATACCATGCTCTTGGAGCCTGTTTTAGTCCATACAGAGCTTTCTGTAACTTATAGATCATTCTACATTCTGAGAAAACCTCAAAGCCTGGTGGTTGATCAACATAGACTTCCTCAGCAAGTGCACCATTCAGAAATGCACTTTTAACATCCATTTGATAAACTTTAAAGTCATTATGAGCTGCAAAGGCTAGAAATATTCTTGTTACATCCAACCTTGCAACTGGTGTATATGACTCATCAAAATCTAAACCTTCAGTCTGGGTAAATCCCTTGTTAAGAACAAAACATCTACAACCAAACACCCTCAAATGTTTGACATTAGGGGGTCTACTAACCAAAAGCTCATAAGGAGTTTTGTCATGGTGCTTGTTTATCAAACATCTGTTCTGAGTGTAATATGATGTGTTTACAGCTTCAAACACAATAAATCTCACTTATTTCAGTGTCTGCTAGAATATTCCTTGCAGCTTCTTAAGGGTTCTATTCTTCCTTTCAGCAACACCATTTTGTTGTGGTGTCCTTACTGAAGATAGTTGATGTTGTATACCTTTGCAGGTACAAAACTCTTTTATG
>JAYMSP010004161.1:0-17122 GCA_036897095.1 Plantago elongata
GCCACCAACAAAAATATTTTTACTAAGAGGGGGGGGGGGGGGGGGGGGCGCAATTTTTATGGACTAATTGATGCAGAAAATGAGTAACCTTTTTAAATTGAATTTAATTATTTTTTAATAAAATATTCTATTTGAGTGTGGAGATGGTCGCTCCAGCGGTATAATAAACAAGGTCTAAATTTTTAAATGTGCGAAGTTTGTAATTAGATTAGAGCAAAAAAGTGTTGTTATAGAGAGGGTATATTATGAAATTGAAATTGACGGTATATAATAATAATAATATATAATATTCAATATTAATTTAGCTATAAACATCACAAAATTATCAATAACATTCAACATACAAAGTAGGTGAAACAACCATGTTAGATAAATAATATTTATTTTAGCCAAACATTTATTTTTTACAATTAAATGGTACTAGTAAATGATATTATTGCGTTTACTAAAAGTTTGAAAATTTGTACATATATAATACGTACTGTATTATACTCAACGATGACTGCGACACATTGTGGCAACTTTCACCTAATTTAGTACGTCACAAAATAAATTATGGATGCATATTTTTGGTCACTATTATACCACTTCGTCCTATTATAACTTTATTTATAAATGTCATTTGTAATGTTACTGCATTTCCAACTTTCATATTATCTTCCATCTTTTAATTACAATTCTGTTTACCACTAACTTTTCAATTATTTTTTCAACTTCATGAATATTTTTATAAAAAGTTCGTTGCGTGAACGTGCAACTTTTTAAACAAAATAACTGGTTTGAAAAGCTAATCAAGTTAGATTGTTGAAAAATACTACTTGATCAGCTAACTTTTTAGCTACTAATTACCTATTTAATTAGTTTTGCTAAATAGAGTCCACCTCAATGGGAAAGTTGAAGTTTAAAAAGATTATAATGGAGGTATATGGATGGAGTAGGTTAATTATTATGGACATTTGATTTGAAACGTAATATGAAATTGGTGATGCAGTAAGGCAAATGGGATGTGAGGATGCAAATGAGTGTCCAAAGTTAACTCGATTGGCGCATGAGTACTTGAAAAGATCTCAAGGAGTGGATGAGAAAATATACGAGTATTTGGCAAATGAAAGCAACAGTGAAGATCTGTATGTGAAATTGGTAGAGGAGTT
Organism: Plantago elongata; assembly: GCA_036897095.1. Classification (NCBI taxonomy): domain Eukaryota; kingdom Viridiplantae; phylum Streptophyta; class Magnoliopsida; order Lamiales; family Plantaginaceae; genus Plantago; species Plantago elongata. The sequence continues at coordinate 1,152 of JAYMSP010004161.1, forward strand.
TGAGAGATGTATTCTTGGATATTTCGCCTTTCACTGGAAACATGTTCCTCTCATCGTAACTCAGGTATCTTAATTTAATTTGGAGTTTTCATAATAATGTTGACCTGGCTAACTAACTTACCTAATGGTAATTAGAATACAGAACCGAAATTAATTAACAGAAGTAGCATGATTTGATTTTATACTTGCAGGTATTGAGTGTTAACTCTGAACATAAAAGGCTCAAAGACCTCGTCATTGCAGCTACAAGGTCAGTAGCTCGTTTTTTCGCAACATTTATGTTGACGTTAAAATAAAATAAATGAAATTTGAACACGACTAAAAAGCTTCCATATATACGGCTTATGATAGCATAAACTTTATGCCACTAGCTATTAGTATGTTTAGTCTCAATGCCAACCCCATTACTGTAAAAGTGGGGATATATCATCATAAGATGGAATAATCCATCATTATGCAGAAAACCAAGTTCACGATTGCCATATCTCCCCATTATTTTTCTATTTCTTTTCCTTCATTTCAGCGTATGTTAGAATTTAGATAATAATGTGTAGATAATTAAAGATAATACTAGATCTTGAGGTTCTTTAAAATGTCTTCGTTTTAGATAAAAGTTCCCCACCTTCATTTTCTAGGCACAATTAAAATAAAATGAGAGTACAGTATCATTCACTTTGGAATGTAAGGAGGTAAGCCCAAATTTTGGTGTTTTCTGGACTGTACAAAAATATGTTTGGTTGGTTTTTTAGGTCCAAAGATGATCATTGGGCTGAATTGACTTAATTTTCGGGCTGGCCTGCTTTGTGGTGGAATTGCCAACTTAGAATAATGAAATTGAGCTTTCCTGAACTTTTGTTTTCGATCACGATGTTTAATGTGTAGTATAAAATATAATAGTATAAAATATTAGAGGAAAAAAATACATGAGTGTAAATGGGTAAAAAATGTTATCAAAAATAGAAATAAAACGTTTTTAATGATATATTTATAAAAGGAATATGAGACATTTATTTTGGAACGGAGAGAGTAGTTCACATTGTCATAAACTAAAATACATGAAAATCGGACATAATGTTATAAATATATTTAATTAGTTAAGAATTGACTAAAAACAACCTGTTTAATTCTTTTCGAAATTGCACAAGAATTTGACTTACCTATAGATCAGTGTAGGAGTAGGTAGGAGTGACTAAAATCAAATTTGCAGATAATAACAAATTAACACACTATGGCGTCATGTTTCAGACCGGAACCTTCGACTATCCATCGTCTTAATGAAATATTTCTATATGCTTTTGACCTTGAATTGATAATTTCTTAGTTCGAATGGAGTTTTTGTACGGATAAACTTTCCTTTCTCTAGGTTCCATTCATAATGTTCCCATCTTTCCTTTCGAAAGTAGTTTCTTTCATCCCTAATTTTAACAATGTCAATTTGTTTTCAAACACTCTCTTAGTATTAGGTTCTTAATCCTAACCAATCCAGATAGGGAACAAATATGTTAATTCCAAGTAAATCATTGATGATTGAACATTATGATAATGGTTTATTCCTGTAGGAAGCAAAGGTTCGATAAGATAACGAAGGACCTAAAAGTAGCAAGAGTGTTCTCTACATTGGTAGAGGAGATGAAGGCAATTGGAACGATAGGAGCAAATGACGACCTGAACCACTCTGACGTAATGGTGCCGGTGGCTCTCTGCGACAGGTCCCCCGTGCTCCTCCTTATGGGTGGTGGCATGGGCGCTGGCAAGAGTACTGTCCTAAAAGACATCATGAAAGAGTAAGTCATTCTACCATATGAAGACTTCTATTTACAAACTCAACATTGTAAGAGTTGTGGAATCTAGCCGTTTATGTTAATTTTCTAATACGACGATTCTGTTGAAACAAACTAAATGGTACATTACAAAATTTGGCAGATCATTCTGGTTAGGAGCAGCAGCAAAGGCTGTCATTGTAGAGGCGGATGCTTTCAAGGAGTCAGATGTCATTTACCGTGCCCTTAATTCACGAGGTCATCACCAAGACATGCTTCAAACTTCTGAGCTTGTGAGTTCACTTTTCATGGATTGATTTCGGAGAACAAGTAAACATTGTTCGTGTGGCATCCCGCATTTCATATCATTTTTTGCATATGACCAGGTTCTCTTGGTGATCTACATTTAGACACTGTTTTTAATAGCTAACATTTTGTTGATTAATTCATTTACAGGTTCACCAATCATCAACAGATGCTGCATCATCGCTGCTTGTCACTGCGCTAAATGAAGGACGTGATGTAATAATGGACGGAACATTGTCATGGGAGCCGTTCGTTGAACAATTAGTTCACATGGTAAGAAATGTACACAAACACAGATATCGAATGGGAGATGGGTACAAGGTGGCAGAGGATGGTACCGTCACCGAGACCTATTGGGTTCAACTTGAAGATGAACGAGGAGAAGCGAAGAATAGGAAACCGTATCGTATTGAACTCGTGGGAGTTATCTGTGATGCTTATCTTGCTGTGGTTAGAGGCATCAGGTAAATAATATGGTTGAAAATGCACATAGAGACGCAGTCTTAATTTTCTTCATTTCCAGGATTCAGACAAGTTTAACTTGAAAGTGTTGCAGGAGAGCCATACAGATAGGAAGGGCAGTGAGGGTGAATTCACAACTCAAATCACACAAGAGGTTTGCAAGTGCATTTCCAAGATACTGTCATCTCGTAGACAACGCGAGATTATATTGTACAAATGCTCCTGGAGGTCCACCGAGGGTAATTTTCGACATGAATTAATATGATCAATCTTGATTCGTTTTATTCGTGTAGCTATAAACTAGTTTCTGGTTGTTCTCGTGTTGTAGTTGATCGCGTGGAAGGATGGAGACAGCAATCTGTTAGTTGATCAAGATGAGATCAAATGCTTAACTTCTGTAAGTAGTTTGAATGATGAGGCAGAATCCTTATTTGAGCTGTATAAAGAGGCAGATCATGTAAGCAAGCCCGGATCAGTTTGGAATGACTTAGTTATGGTTCCTACCAGGCCAAGCCTACAACTGGAGCTTAAATCAATTGTAAAGAAAATAGAAATGTCTGTTTCTTAGAAATCTACATTGATGATGTATTTCCCTTTTTTTTTTAATTTCTGGGAGAGACATTGAAAATAAGAGTTTTGGTTTTGTTCCTCAAATGATTGAATCTGTAAATGATTTGTTATCACAAAGTGAAGATGTACAGTTTGAATATATGAATTGCAATTGCAGTTGAGTTCTCGATTTTCAGTTCAGTTTGGTCAGGTATATCCGGATGACTGTCATTATCACTCTAAAAAATATGAATGAATTTTAATGGAGTAAGTATGAATTTACACTTGATGATTGATGATTTCTAACTATGTGAACTGTGATGATTTGGTTATCTAGAAGTAGACCTTGATAGTTTCAGGAACCACATGTAAGATTCGCTAATCCTGAATATTAGAAATCTGAATTAAAATTATATAATTCAGTTCTAAACTTGTAATTGCAATTTCAATTTGATTTTCAGTTTCGTTTGATCAGATCATTTCGAATAACGATCATCCCCACTATTAAAAACATAAACCGCAATTTCAATTTAATTTTCAATTTCGTTTGATCAGATCAATTCGAATGAAGGTCTTCATCACTCTTAAAAGTATGGATGGATTTTAATTATGATAACATTATCGAATGTGAGTCTCGTGAAACTCAACATAAACAGTAAGGCACCCATTCTACGTGGCAATCGCATAGAGCGAGTGAGTGGAAAAGAAATGAACGATATCGTCCCACCTCATCCCGTACACGCGCTCGCACGTAATCCCCTGTCTACTCTGTTTTCTTCTCCATCAAAGCAGAGATAACACGACACAGTAATGCCTTTTCTTTATCTTCTCTTGTATCTATAAATAGCCTCCATCGCTAGTTTCATTCCATCCATTTATAAGGAGAGCATCATCATCATCATCTTCTTCACTGGAATTTTAAAAAAAAGTTAGACAAAAGAAAGAAGGGCAAGAAAATGTCTTCTTCAATAGTGCACTTCACTAATTCCAACAACAATTCTAGTAAGAACAACAGTCATGAAGATACCCAATTTGATAATCAATGTTCCGATTTTCTTAACAAACCCACCCTCTCGCTTCACTCCGAAACTTTTCTCAGAGCAGCTATTGCCCTCAAAGATCAGGTACCCTACCTACCTACTTTACTCTTCTTATAACTTATAAATACATTTATTAAAAAAAGACAATTCGCTAGTTATGTAAATTTGGATACGGTTAACTTAATTTGTTGTTATTGTGAGTGTCAGGTTGTTGCGATGACATGGAATGAAAATGGAAGTAATGGGAAGAAGAGTTTAGATCCAACTGTGTATTCGGGTTTAATGGGAACTGCTTTTACCTGCTTCAGGTCTTACCAGGCCACTTCCAATCCACTCGACTTGCAATTGTGTGAACAAATTGTTCATACTTGTGCCTCTGCTTCTTCCAGGTAATTATATTGCGACTTATAATTTGAGGTATAACTTCCAACAGCTCAAAAAATGGGTTACAGAATTGAGTTTTGTACACAAAAGCGCAACTGGAATTGAGAAAAAACATAGAACTGGAGTTGAAGTGTCTTAATTGGAATTGAGTCTTTGTGTGTGTTTTTTTTTTTTACAAAAATGCAACTGAGTTGAATTGGAGTGGTATGACAAATAATCGTCAGTTCTTTAGCCAAACTTCTGAGTGTTTGGACTTTCGATTGTGTTCTAAATGAAGTTTTTTTTTTTTTATCAACAGGCATGTTACATTTCTTTGTGGTAGAGGAGGGGTTTATGCACTTGGTGCCGTTGCTGCAAATTATTCTGGTGACAAAGAGAAGCGAGATTACTACTTGAATAGTTTCTTGCAGGTAATTATCACTTAGGTATCTAGAACTGTGTAAGTATCTCAAAAGTATCTGAATATCTATAGATATGTACCTTTTTATTTGACTATTTTTGTTCTACATTTTGATTAATAATATAGATTTATAAATATATATCTCTCGAGACTAGGAAGGTTTATGCACTCGTACTTTGTCTGAGACAAATCGATTATTCATTTGCCGTTTAAATTAGATCCCGTTTAAACGTGATAATATTTTAATGACCGTTTAGTATACAATTCAAATTGGCTTTTGTCAATTCAAATAGACTATTTTATACACAAAACTGTCCATTCGAATTGACAAAAGCTAGTTCAAATTATACACCAATCAGACCCATTTTGCGAGGTATCTACTTTTAGAAGTAGGTTAAACACCCAATTAACAATGTGGACTTGGTATTTACGGACTCATGAAATGTTTCAATTTTCAAACTATTATGAAGATAGTGCATATACTGTAGTATGCTTTACCCTGTGGTTTTGCACATGTTACACATGTTTGCTTCAGTAAGATAGCAAGACACATTAAATTAATTGTGGCCAACTGGCCATTGTCCTTATTGTTCGATCTACGTTCCGGTTATAAATGGTCCACGTTTTAGTGATTTTGTCCCACTGATGGGGAAATAGTATGTGAATATATCATATCCTACAAAATGGGAACATGAACTGGGTCCGCGCTTAGTACTTTCAGTCAGTTCTGCACTTCTACTTGCTTGGTGCTGTTTCAATTTTGTGGTCCTTTATCTTATATACATGGGGCGGGTGTGGGACAAGTGGTGTTACACTTTGGGACTATAGGATCTTTTATTTCTAGGATGATATTTATTCCCAGTGCTGAGGTGTGGTGGTGGGATCCGATTTCTTGAGTTATATTTGTCGTTTCATTATGTAATGATGTTACAGAGGCTAAATATTTGACTGCTTTGGTTTTAGCTTCTCCCTTATTACGAGCCCAGAGTAAAAATCGAATCACATTGTGAAGTCAACTTCTAAGGTAGAAGCCTTCCTAATATATATTCCTATGGCTATTGTGTACTTCGTTCATTCAACCTTTTAGTGTCCATTGAAACCAATGCTTGCTAATAGCTTGCTAAGTGCTCCTTTGGGTTTTATCATGTCGGGTGCAATACATTCTGGTTTTATTTGAACTTATACACATAAACGGTTGTACCTGCAGATGGCACAAGATGAGGCTCTCCCTGCTGGACCTGAGGAAGGGGGATTTGGGATGTCGTACGACCTTCTCTATGGGCGAGCCGGATTTTTATGGGCAGCTTTATTTATTAACAAGCACTTGGGTGATGAAATTATCCCAAATGAGCTTCTCATGGCTGTAGCACAAGCTGTGCTAGCAGGGGGCAGAGCGGGCGCTTCAGTCAACACAGCATGTCCGCTTATGTATAGGTGGCATGGAACAAGATACTGGGGCGCTGCCCATGGGCTTTCTGGCATTTTACATGTATTACTTCACATCCCTCTACCTGAGGAGGATCTAAAAGATGTTAAGGTGACTCTGAGGTACATGATGAGTAACCGATTTCCTCACAGTGGGAATTATCCAGCAAGTGAAGGAAATCCTAGAGACAAACTGGTGCAATGGTCACATGGAGCTAGTGGAGTCGCTATTACCTTGTGCAAAGCATCCGAGGTTAGCAGTTCTCTACAATGCCGACTCTTGGTTACCATAGCATTTGCAAACAAAGATTTACTTTTCTGCTATGACTTGCAATTGATATGATACACAAATAAGTTAGCAATGAACAGCTGATATTGATTGTGCATGATGTCTTTGTTCTTTTGTAGGTATTGCCTAGCAATAGGGAGTTTCGTGATGCTGCCATTGAAGCAGGGGAGGTAGTTTGGAAGAGTGGGTTACTGAAGACAGTGGGACTGGCTGACGGCACTGCAGGCAATGCTTATACTTTTCTGTCACTTCTCCGCCTGACCGGAGATGGCATATATGCAGATAGAGCCAATGCTTTCGGAAGCTACTTGTATAATAATGTTGGGAAGATAACAACGGAGGAACACTCGTATTCCCTGTTTCACGGTCTGGCAGGAGTAGCTTGCTTGTGGTTCGACTTGCTTGCACCTGAGCACTCTAGATTTCCAGGATATGAAATGTAGATTGCTCTGTTGCAAAAGGATAAATAAACATAAGGAAGATGTTGTAACTTACAGACACTTCTATGTGTTTGCTTAAAGTTGCAGGGTTCGAGAGGGATCATTAATGATATTTGTAGTTGTGAAAATTAGCAATCATCAAGAAATTAGTAAATGGAACTGAGGTAACAACATACAAACTTGTGTTCTTTCTTGATCGGCAAAATATTAAGGCCACATAGCAATCAGCAGCAAGGAGTAGAGAATATAAAGACGAGGATATGCCCAGCTGCGAACCATGTCCATGACTGAAACCGAACATAACACAAGAACAAAATACCCAACATAACACAAGAACAAAATAAAATTGACTGGCAATGTTCAACGCAATCATTTTACTAAATGCTTGATAAGTTTTTAGAAGATTACAAATATAATTTATAGTTCCATAATTTACAAAAATGACCTAATAATTTTTAAGTTACAAAAATGTCCTAAAATTATCATCATAATATATGAAAACAATTTTAAACTTCTAAAAACGCACTCTCAAAGCAATTTCAAATGGAGACGGAGATTATAAACCTTACTAAAATTATTGTGTAGATTTTATTTTAGTATATATTATTTTTCATTTTATTTTATAATAATTGGGCCAGAATCTGATACCGGATTTTGGCCCGTCAAAAGGCAGGCCACATAGTGTTTGTGGCTTGCGTAACTTATTACATTAAATTATAGCCATTTATATGTAACTTATTTATACTGATCTGGAGAGTTCGTGTCGATCCTTGGATCCTAAAACTTTATTTATAAACTAAAACGTTTATTAGAAAAATCTAATTTTATGAGTTATTATAATACTTGTGAATTTAAAAAATAAATTTATGCTAATATTGATTGAGGATAGACTGCATAGTGTTATTATCGAACTAATCGATCAAATCAAAATGATATTGCAGATCGATAAACTCGATCTCAGCAATAACCAAAACAAATGAAAAACAAACAATTGACAAACGATTTACGTGGTTCAGCAATATGCCTACGTCCACGGAGAACAACAACGATCGTTTTACTATAATCGCAGAAAGATTACACGAATTATGAACCTCAACTCACTCAACAATGGTGATTGACAGTTACTCTCAACTCTCTCTTTCTACAGCTAACTCATCACCAATAACTGTCAAATTGTAAAGTACATAATGAATTCTTATCTGAATTACAAGGATAGATGTTTTTATAGCTGAATTACACACCAATAGAAACGAATTCGGAATGTCGATGCGCTTTGCTTTGTTCCCGCATTGCCAACGAACTTTCCCTCCGATTAAGCTTAAATCATGGCCGTTCGATTATGATGATCAACGGTTCCTGTACAATCAGACAGTTTAACCCATCCTTATATCTTCTCGAGTAGAATCAAACTAACTTTTACAATTCTCCATCTTAGTGAGATTTTGCCTTCAGTTCTCAATCATGTCGACTCCTTAATGGTTAGAGTCTCCCCATTACCTATTCCTTAAAGGTTAGAATAGAACCCCTTTAACTCCCATAACTCTCATTATGCTGTAGAATCATTCAAGTTGTTGGACTTGTTGATTAACATGCAACAATACTCAAACTTCTCTGATAGTAAAGCCTTAGTCAAAGCATAACTGGATTATCCAAAGTAGAAATCTTAGTCACCTTGATTTCTCCTTTCTCCACAATGTCTCTTATGAAATAATATCTGACATCAATACGTTTAGTATGCTTATGAAATATTTGATGCTTGACAAGATGTATAGCACGCCGACTATCACAATATACAATTATAGTCTCTTGCTCAATCCCAAATTCATTGATTATTCATTTAAGCCATATAGCTTCTTTTATAGTTTCCGTAAGTGCTATGAACTCAACTTCTATCGTTGACAATGCAACTACTTGTTGTTGGACAGATTTCCAGCTTATAGCAGTACCAAACAATGTAAGCACATACCCAGTGAGAGACTTTCTGCTATCTTGATTAGCTGCATAGTCTGAGTCCATATATCCAATCAAAGCTTCTGAACTTTTTGTGTTTTTCTTCTCAAACCTTAACCCATGGTTAGCAGTGCCTTTCATGTATCTCTTAATCCATTTTACTGCTTCCCAGTGTTCTTTTCCAGCACGATTCATATATCTACTCACAACACTCATACAATAAGCCAAGTCAGGTCTGCAACACACCATAGAGTACATTAGGCTACCTACTGCACTTGCATAAGGTATACTTGCCATATCTTTCATATCCAGTAATGTCTGAGGACATTGGTTAAGTGAGAGCTTAATGTGTTATCCAAGGGTGTAGATGTCTCTTTTGACTGATGCATAAAGAGTCTAGATAGAATTTTCTTGCCATAATGTGCTTGTGACGGATATAACACATTATGATCATTGTCTATGATAATATCCATTCCCAATATTCTTCTGGCATTCCCCAACTCTTTCATATCAAACCCAACTTGTAACATCTTCTTCACTTCAGTGATTTCATTCATACTATTACCAGCTAACAACATATCATCGACATATAGTAACAAGAAAATCACTGATGTTTTAGCAGTTTTAAGCATGTATGCACAACTGTCATATGAACTTCTGAGAAAACCAATACTCAGTAGATAACTGTCAAACCTCTTATACCATTGCCTTGGACTTTGCTTTAAACCATATAGAGATTTCATCAATAAACATACATGATCTTTCTTTCCATATTAAACAACTCCTTCAGGTATATTTATGTATATTTTCTCTTCAAGTTTTCCATGTAGAAATGCAGTCTTTACATCTAGTTGTTGAAGCACGAAACCATTTTGAGCTACCAAACGTAGAAATAGTCTAATAGAGCAGTGTTTTACCACTGGAGAGAATACTTCATTAAAATCAACTCCTTCTCTTTGAGTGAATCCATTTGCAACTAGCATGGCTTTAAACCTGATAGTTTCTCCAGCTTCACTAGCCTCCATCTTCTTTTTGTAGATCCATTTACAACCTACAATTTTCTCTCCTTGAGGTTTGCCAATGATTTTCCGTGTTCCATTCTTGTCTAGTGACTGCATTTCTTCTTCCATAGCTATTAGCCACTTGTCCTTTTCAGAACAATTTATAGCATCTTGATATGTTCTAGGCTCATAATTTTCAATCTCTTGTGCCACACTCAGAGCATAGGCAGCAATATTAGCCCACCCATACATGTCTGAGTGCTCCCTTGCAGCAGGTTTTCTTTGTCTGTCCTTAGCTATGTTCCAACTGCTCAAGTTTACGGAATCAGTGTCTAGTGCGAGTTCCTCAATATCAGAGCCATTTTCTTGTATCCAATTCTCAGTGGCCTGACTATTCACCTGCTTAATGTGGTAATTTCAGGTGGTTCTACTTTTGTTGGGATACTAACATCATTAGTGTGACCTGGGGTCACTTCTCTTTGTGGTGTTTCGTGACCAGGCACTTCCACTTCAGTAAAGTCATTCTGATTATAGGAAGCTGTAATCTACACCTGATTCCTATTACCCCTGAATGGCATTATCTCTTCATTAAATGTGACATCTCTGCTGATTATACATTTCTTCTGCTCAATACACCATTGCTTATAACCTTTAACTCCTTTTGAGTATCCCAACAACACACACCTCAATGCTCTTAGATCCAGTTTGTCTTGCTCAGTGTGAGCAAGAGCTAAACATTCAAATACTCTTAGTGATGAGTAGTCTGGTGTTCTTCCACTTCATACCATTTACGGTGGTTTAAAACCAATGCACTTGTGGGGCATCTGTTGATTAAAAAAACATACAGTGTTCACTGCATCTCCCCAAAATGCTTTAGACAGGCCTGAACTAAGTAACATACACCTGACTCTTTCCAGTATGGTTTGGTTCATTCTTTCTGCAACCCCATTATGCTGAGGTGTACCAGGCACAGTCCAATGTCTTATAATTCCTTTTTCAGTGCAGAACTGGTTGAACTCTGTAGACACATACTCCAATCCATTGTCAGTCCTCAGGCATTTCAGGCTCTTTCCAGTCTGATTTTCTACTTCAATTAGCCATTCCCTGAATTTAGTGAATGCTTCATCTTTGGTTTTCATGATAGTAACCCATAGCTTCCTTGAGTAATAATCTATGATGCTAATGAAGTACCTACCACCACTCAGTGTTTGAACTCTTGATGGACCCCACAAGTTTGAGTGAACATGTTCTAGGATGCCTTGTGTTGTGTGTTTTCTAGTGTTGAAACTAGCTCTCTTAGCCTTTCCAAGTACACACAACTCACAAAATTCCATGCTTGACACATTGTCATTGCCAAACACATTCATCTTTGCTAATTCAGTGAGACATTTTCCTCCAACATGAGCTAGCCTTCTATGCCATACTCAAATCTGTCAGACTTCACTACCACACCAACTTCTCCTACAATGGCTTCTCCCACCATATAGTAGAGATTGTTTTCTTTCAGGGCTCTCAACAAAGGTTCCTTTCCATTGTACACAGTTAAAACCCCATTCTTGCATCCATAGCCATACCCCATGCCATCTAACTGTCCAAGACATATGAGGTTTCTCTTGAGGTCAGGTACATATCTAACATTATTCATATGTCTGACTTTTCCATCAAACATTCTTAATATGACTGTACCATATCCTTTTACTCTACATGGATAATCATCACCAAGTAGGACATAATCACCAAGCTCATATGTAAGATTGCAGAACCACTATTTTCTTGGAGTCATGTGAAAAGATCCACCAGAATCCATAACCCATACTGAATCATTGTGCTTGATGCTACCTACTAAAGCAGAAACTGAACAAATAACTAAATCACAAACAGGTTCGTAGTATGTACCTTAAGCAATGTCTGCTGTGTTGGTAGATCTTTGATTTAGATTATTGACTTTCAATGTTGGACAATCTTTCTTAAGTGTCCAACTCTCTTGCAGTTGAGCACTTTCTCTTCTCCACATTTTCTACTCCACCAGAACCATCTTGTTTGACTTGCATGAATTTTGAAGCATCCCTAGTCTTGTAGTTGTGCTTCTTGTTCCATGATTGTCTAACCAGTAGGCCAGCAGCTACAAGATCACTGGTGTTGCTAACACTCTTCTGATCCAGCTTGTTCCTCAGGGTCAACTCCACATCTTTTGCAGTCAAATCATCAGGTTTTGACATCACAATGGCATCTATAAAATGTTCATAGCTCTTGGGTAGTGAGCTCAAGAGAATGACTGCTTTGTCATCTTCTCCCAATGTTATATCCCTCGACTCTATATCAAAACAAAATTTATTGAAATCCTCCAAGTGATCGATAATGGACTTATCAGGCTTCATCTTGTATGAGAAGAACATCTGCTTGAGCTTGATCTTGCTAGTTGCGATTTTGACATGAAATATCTCTTCAAGCTTCTCCCACACTTACTTGGCCGTTTTCAACTTGATAACTTACCTCAGTGCCTTGTCTCCGAGTGACATGATCAGAGTTCCTCTGGCTTTGCCGATGATCCGTTTCTTTTCAGTTTCATCGAAATTCTTCGGAAAATTTTCATCTCCGATCAATGCCTGCTCTAAACCTTGTTGAAACAAGAGTGCTTCCATCCTTGTTTTTCACAGAGTGAAGTAGATCTTCTCTATGAGCTTCACCGTTTCGAATCTCGTCATTGCCGCCATTGATAACCAATCGATAACCGTTTCCTTTGGGTGGTGTTCCATAGACAACGCAAATTGTCAAACCAATCGATCAAATCAAAATGAAATCGCAGATCGATAAACTCGATCTCAGCAACAACCAAAACAAACGAAAAACAAACAATTGACAAACGATTTACGTGGTTCAACAATATGCCTACATCTACGGAGAACAACATCGATTGTTTCATTATAATCACAGAAAGATTACAAGAATTATGAACCTCAACTCACGCAACAATGGCAATTGACGTTTACTCTCAACTCTCTCTTTCTACATCTAACTCCTCACCAATAACTGTCAAATTGTAAGGTACAGAATGAATTCTTATCTGAATTACAAGGATATATGTTTTTATAGCTGAATTACACACCAATATAAATGAATTCGAAATGTCGATGCACTTTGCTCTGTTCCCGCATTGCCAATGAACTTTCCCTCCGATTAAGTTTAAATCATGGTCGTTCGATTATGATGATCAACGGTTCCTATACAATCTGGCAATTTAATCCATCCTTATATCTTCTCGAGTAGAATCAAACTAACTTTTACAATTCTCCACCTTAATTCTGTCTTCAGTTCTCAATCATGGCTAGGGTCCTTACCATAACTAATATAATTTGTTTAAAAATAATAAAAAAATAAAAAAATTATAACAAGTAATGGGTAGGGCCCTTACCATGGCCATTTGGCCCTAGACGTCCAGGCCGACCCGCCCGCCCGCACAAGTTTGTTCATTGCCTTTATATACTAAAAATAAATGAATAAATATGCGAACAATAGGATTTGAATTTGAACCCATATCCTCTTGCATGTCTTAGTATATTCATAACCACTTAGATACATCTAACAATTTGTCTATTTCATTTATATATATGTATAAACTAATTAAAGATGAGTATCATCATCCAAACTTTTTTGTTGTTGTTCAAATAAAAAATTAAATACTTTTAATAATGATAGTTCGTAAATAGCCCGTAAGTTTTTTGAGATACAAGATTACAATTACAATGCTTTGGACAAATTTATCATCAATATCTAATCTAACTACCACATTCCTATCATTCTCTATACGGAGAAAATAGTCACCCATTTCGGGAACGAACACATGACCCGAGATGTTTGAACTTACCACCCGGCTACAATTGTTTTGACTAAATAGCTTGTGAATTGATACCCACGAATAGTTAAATGTTAAATATATTTTCCAGTCAATTCAACTCAAAGTCTTTATGATCAACTTGATTCCTACGAAACACATGTATTATCTGATAATTTTATAAAATTTAAAACTAAGAGGTACTTGAAATATATTATATATATCAAAATCTCTATAAAATAATAATGTTGGGACCATTATATATTATTTATTTAATAAAATATTATATAATCAATAAATGAATAATAATTTATTAAGTAAAAAGGTTTTACGTATATGCAGGATTAACCAATACAAATTTCAAGTGCATCAAAATTGGTATATGAGATGTTACGTATATGCCTGATTGATTATAAGACCCTTGAAAATGTACTATCACATAAAATTTAAATGTAATCTTAACGTAAAATGTACCAATATGTCCGTTTAGCAAATTGCTTTTGACACTGTAAAATTCTCTTGACGTATACTTAAGTAGTTTGAGTTATACATATTTTCGAGAAGACATTTGTGAGATTGAAAACTTGATCGATCATTGAAAACACAATGAATACTACAAAGTTAAGATAATAGAACAAGTAGTGGGGGATACCATTCAAACTCCGATAATTATGAGGTGATTCAATGGCTTTCGAACTGTCTAAGCATTCAGGCTTCAACAACTCTTTCGAACTTTATATTGCAATACGAGAAGAAAACCCCACATCTCTCAAGTGCAATTGAGAGTTCAACTCCGTATAGATTTCAAGTTTAATACAACTATAGACCCATTGACAAAATAAAGTTCATGTTTTGCATCATTCTTTTGGTCAATGCAAAAATGGAAAAAGGATCTATATGTTATTGTTGAACTAACATGGACTAATGTGTAATTAGTCCATCTAATAGGGGCACTTATTGAAATTCACCCTTGTAGAAATGTCAACAAATTTAAATGAAGGTAGATCGAAACTACTTTCTTATCTTTTTTATTCGAATGAAGCCGATAGATATAATGTGAAGATTGACAAAGAAAAATGAAAAAAAGGTATGATAAAAATGCAAGTTATTTTGAACTGGACGTGATAATATTTGTCATAATTTTAATCTTACAAATATTACATAAATATAATAATAATGTAACACTAGACATTAATTGTAAATGGTCTTGTGGTTAAGTAACTAGATGATGAATATATTGGCAAGGGCTTGATTCCTAGCTAGGTGTGACATTTTTCAATTAAATCTATGAGAAATAAAATAATATTTATAATTATTCTAATAATAATAATAAATAAATAACAATAATTCGAAATAAATAACTTTTAAATTTTATTTTTTTTATTTTTGAGGGAAAATTTGGTATTTTACTTAATATTTTTATTCTTTATATTTAAATATTCACTGGCGAATTGGCGATTACCTTTTTGCCAAAAGGGGAATGGACGATCTTCATTCAATTTAGTGAATCAATATAGAATGCTTGATCAACGATCCAATGACATATGATTATTTGCCTGATGTGAGGCAGAACGAATCGTGCACCGTAGAAGAGTCCAATTAACTTTATAGTTATGATTTAGTATTAAAAGATTTGAACGAATGGAATGGAGCAAGTGTGATGAATTATAAAGGATAAAATTATTTAAAGGAACACACATCCGTAAATATTTTAAAGAACTAGAGTTGGTATACCGCGCTCAGCGCGGTGCCCGTGTTTTTTTCTAATGAAACTGTGCTTAAAATTATTGGTGTTAAATGAAATCGAGAGAAAATTTTAACATACATATAATACACTTATTTTTCTAACATCTACTTATCCCATCCACGTCACTACCTGAGTGTCACACTCTACTTGGAAGGCATCATCATAACTTTCCCATTGTCTTCTTGAGTGTCACACTCTACTTGGAAGCCATCATCATAACTTTCCCATTGTCTTTTTTGCCTTGAGTTATGGTACGTACCAATACCATATAGCCTTCTCTTCTGGTTTGATAGTCCTTGAACGATAGATACATGAAGTTCCCCTCTAAGTACTCTCGTAAGACTTGTTATGTCTAGGCACGACTCATTTTTTCTCGGACTCCATCA
>JAYMSP010004162.1:0-17121 GCA_036897095.1 Plantago elongata
TTGGTAATTTTTATATATTTTTTACATTTATATTTTTCGAGTTATTCGCGTTTGAAATTGGACAAAATATAAAGAAAAAAAAAAGAAAAACAAGCATGACGTGGCAACAGTCCATTGGCTACTGCCAGGCGCCGTGCCCGACGCTTTACGCGCCGAGGCACGGCGTGTAAGCTGATGTCGCACCCATTGGTGCGGCATCAGCGCCCCGTTGGGAGCGCGATGGCGCGGCGCGCGCCACGGTGCCCCCATTGGGGCAGGTCTAAGTGGAGTAGGCTTCCCTTCTACGACGTGAAGTTCCCTTGGGGAAAGCCCTCACAGGTTGCACCTGCTTCGCTAGTTTATAACCTAGCGATTTTCCAGTGGGAAGCTATGGATAACGGGAACTTGGTTGTGTCAATAAGTCTGCCTGCGGAAGCAATGGAGATATTTCAGGAAGGCATGGAATCAAACTGGAAGTGCACATATTTCCGAAGTATTGGATTTGAGATATATTACCCTAATTACTATGTTTTCTAATTCTTATTGCGTTGATTGACCATGATTTCATATTATATTGTTGTGACAAGCTTCGATCTTTGTCATATCATGTTTATGTTAAATAATTGTAATCATATACCGCATGTGTGATTGTATATGATGACCTTCTGTTGAATAAATTTTTAGCATCTCCACTTTAGTTAAATAAGGTATACCATCCACTTTATTTTATAATTATTATATATCACACGGATGAATGAATGGAATATTACTTAGTATTATTATTACTATACTTTTGCATGCTATATGTATCTTTGCAAAACTAAAATCAGAGTTATTACGATTAAACTTTATTCTCTTCAACGATAATCTTTTAAAATGAATTGGACTGAACTGAACTAAAGTATAATATAAAATATAATTACGCACAGACGAACTAAACGTAATAAAACTGAATAGAACTGAAAGAGTTTTCAGTTGAAGGGAATATAGTCTTACTGGATTACATAATTATTCACGTTATAAATTCAATAAAAAAATTAATATGCACGTCATTTAAGTGCAAAATCAAAATCAAGGGTCTATACTCTATACATCACAGTACACATCTCTAGCTAGATCTTAGAAAGGACAATGAATTCTTGTCTTCTCATACCAGCAAGCAACACTGTCAGTCCACTTCAATCATATGTGTTCCGATCAAATCATCCAATTGCGCTGAGGTACGTGTGTGATCCAAGATGAAACCATGTTAGTATATATTGGAAAGATAATTGTGTGTTGATTCATTTTCGAATTTGATTTTTAACTTTTAATAACTGCAATATTGGGTGTTTGGGTAAAATGTGTATACGAACAAGAGTGTGATGTGTGGTCCTTTACATATCTATGGCTGGTTTCAACTTGCAAGTTGTATAAACTGGACACTTCCATTTTGTCACACTCACAATTAATCTTCAAATATGCCAAGTACGAATGCAAGTGAGGTAATCTGAAACTGTATTATCATACCTGAATCTGAAACATAGGGTTTAACAAAAAATCAATCCGCACGATGCACCCGTAAAAATCGTCCGGCCTTACACCCAAATGCGTCAAATAATTTTTTATTTTGCAAGTAAATATTCTTTAATTTTCCGTTAGCATGAGGGTTGTAGGTTGGTCGCGGTGCAAACTGCGACCTACCCGACTAGTGCACCATGAAAGAAATAGTATATTTGTGAACTTAATTCATTATCATATCTGAACGATGGGATTCGAATTTATCCCGATTTGTCCTACATCACGATCCCATTTTAGTGAGTCCTAGTGCGGACTGAAAGCACACAAATAACCCAAATATCTCCTTTTAATTATTTCCTTAATTATTCTATTTCTGTTAAATTTAGTCCATGTTCATAGACTAGGTAATAAAGTACCATGATTTGTAGATTAGGAGAACAGGCCCCTGGTCCGAAAAACCCTAGAAGAATATCTGGTGTTTAAACCAGTAACCGTAGTTGTATTATTCAGATGATGAATAATGAAATTATTTTACGCTTGAAAAGCGTGATGCTACTATTAAAAAACGTGTCCACCTTGCGATATTTTCTCTGTCCTGTAAGTGCTTCTTCTCTATCTTCTTCAATTCGTGCCAAGAAGATCTTGGAGTCCGCTCGAATCACTACAAGAAAAATGAGCATTTATGAGTGATCTCTCTCTAATAGTTCATTTCCGTCTCCAATAATTTATTAGGGAGCGAGAATTCGTCTCAGCCAATTATGGGAGAAAATCAAATCCCAAAAACTTATTTGGAAGTGATATTGTTTCAGTTTCTAGTATGACTTATTTGGGTGAGATTCACCATCCCAGACGTCCATTATAAGAGATGGAATGTTTGTCTCTAATAAAACACTTCTGGCACCAACTCCTAGTCTCAAATACATATTGAGGCATGATTCACTTATATCCTATTTTGTGAGCGATTATCCCTCTCAAATATATAAGGCATTTGAAACTATTTTTCTTAAATTGCTATCCGTCTCTGATACAAAAAATTGAAATCCAGAATTGTGTGCTTAAAATTTACCAACTTATCAAGCTGATATAGTAAGAGAATAAAGAAATTAAGAAGAACGAATAGAGGCGCTCATATATAAGGCGTGAGGTTGTTTCTTTTGGGACACAATTTGCTCTCATATGAACACGAAATCATTTCTGAATGTTTTTAAATGTTTAAATTGACCGCCGAGTGAATGAAATTTTTAAATAGTGCTATATGAAAATTTTCAAACCACTGTAATCCCCATCAAAAGACTATAATAGATAAATTTTATTTTTAATACAGAGTACAATAATACAATATCGATATAGATATATATATCATAAAACGTATTAGAAGAGATGTGTATTATGAAGCGACCTGAGAGACGGATTAATGGTCCTTATATACATATTATTTTAAGAAAAAATAATAATGTTTATGACTCAACATTTTATTTTACTTTTTTATGTATGTGTATATTACAATTGTTCTTAGTAAAACCTTCAATATTTCTTTTTATAATTATAATATTTATCCGTCTGTTTTGATCTTTTTATTAGACCTCTCAGGAGACTTTAAATATAATGGTAATGTACAATCGACTAGGAAATTTAATTTCAAATAATTAAATAATTTAATTACTCTGAATGAGTTTTCCTATCAAAATTCTATGCTCAACTCTTATCTTGATCAATTTTTTTACAAGGAAAATAATAAATAGAAAAATAAACGTATGAATGTGTTGGTATTTTGTGAATTATTATGGGTTTTCATAATAATGTGTAATGCTATGTTCTCTTCAATTGAAAACTTTTTCAGTTCAGTTCGGTTAAAATCATTTTAATTATATTTTATGTTATACTTCAGTTCAGTTTAGCTGAAGAGAACAGAGTCTAAATATTTTTTAACGAATGCATGTTAATGTATACGTATATAGAAGTATTATAATATATTCACCTTGCATATGTTAGTGTATAGAGACTTTGATAGAAATCAGTCTGGTACCTCGTTAAAGAATAATATTAACAAATAATTGTACATTCATACTCTAATATATAATGTTTTTTCTTAATAGATCTTTTTTTGAAAATTTATTTTCAGAAAGTATTTGACACCAATTTTCCTTACAATCTCCAATAATAGTAGGTCGGGTGTACGGCAGTACGGGCCAAAATATTAGACGTTTTTGGGAACGAGAGCTATAACTTAGGAGACCCAAATCCTTGTATTGTTTTATGTGATTAAATACTCTGGTACTTCTTGATATCATATTCAACTTTATGTATTTTAATATTTTTTAAACCTCTCAATTTTAGACAATTTAAATAGAAAATCTCTTTTATTTCTTAAAAAACTTTATTTGCCTCTTTCTTACCTTGCTTATCGTTTATACCACTTGATTCATTATCTTTTAAATATTTGTGTCTGGCTAGTTGAAATACAATCCAAAACAAAGTAAGTATGTATAAAATTATTGTGTCTTGTTCAATCCAGAATGAGAAATGTTGTTAACATTTAAGTTTTGGAAGCTGATTTTTGTTAAGAAAGAAGCTGATTTTTGTTAAGAAACAGGGGACACTTGGATTGGAGGAGCTCATTTTGTGAAATAGTACTATCGATTTGTATAAATTTACAATTAAAATGGATGATTTAAAAATTTAATTGGTATACAATTTGAATTGAATTTTATCAATTCAAATAGCTTATTTTACAAAATAGGTATTTGAATAAATTCACCTAATCTCCTCGGTTGGGAAACATAATTGGGGCCAAGTAGTGGTCTCTAATAGTATGAAAACTAAATGAGACTGAATAATCAATCCCAAATCATTTTAACACTACTTGTTTAGCTCTTTTGAGAGAAACAATTGTAACTGACGGTGAGCTCTCCCAAATAAGTTACATTTTGTTATAAAATTTAGGATATTAATTTTGCGAGAGTTTGTCGGTCCCAAAACTTACTTTCTAGCACGAAATTCTCACTCTCTAAAATTGGTTCTCTTATAAGCATTTCTCCTGTACTCAATAAACGGATTGCTTAGTAATTCGTATCACGAGTTACCTAAAAAAAACAACATTCCAACCAGATCTTTCTATACTTAGAACTTATATATGGTCTCCAGTACTCTGGTATTAACTATTTTAGTATAAACATCAGGTGTCAACAACAACCAAATGTTCTTCCTTCCTTATAACATTACACATAACTTGCTAGTTCTTTTCTACATTTTTGAATGTCTTTTCTGAGGTTATGATAACATTGCATCTTGATTTGTTCCATGTAGTTTCTTCTCCAGAATGTTGCTCATACTTTTACTTTTTAGTATATTATTTTATTAAATATTTTAGTATTATAATTTAATAATAATTTATGATTAAATCGAGACAACAAACCAGTAAATATTAAAATGATAAATTTTACTTAGAATGATGAGAATATTATTATCAGCTTCAATTAACTACTGTCAAAGATAGGATAAGCAAAATTGTAAGCTTAAAATATATTTATAATTAATTGATCATAAACATATCACATGCATCATAAAATATATTTTAGGAGGTTTACATACTTAATTCAATTAAATATATTATTATATCAAGTCACATATCTTGATAAAATAATTATAAATTATTCGGAAAATTACATATACCCCCCATGTTAGATGCATATGTTGCAGATGAGACCACTCAGATCAACAATTACATCCAGGTCCAATTTCGTTGACCAAATAAGTTACTACAATAAATTGAGATAAAACCGAACAACCCCTTAACCAATTTTTAAAATTGTTAAAAGTCCCCAATTTGTTCTTCTCTTCTCGGTTCTTCTTCTTCTTCTTCTTCGTTATTCTGCTCGGTGGTGGTGGTGATGCAGAGGCTGACCGGAAATTTCATGACGTCAAGAGATATCGGGCAGCGGAAGTAACTCGGTATCCTTATACGTAAATTGTCCCTTCCCATTGTGGCTCGATGTGCCGTGGTGGTGACCGTCGGTGAGGGCGGATCTTCTCCGATCTGCTTCTTCTACGTTCTTCTTCTTCTCCGTTCTTCTTCAATTTATTTCTTCTTCTTCGTTATTCAACTTGCAATCGGTGTTAGTGGTGGGAGTAATTGGTGGTGGTGGTGAGACAGATTGTGGTGGTTGACTGGTGGTGGTGTGAGACGGAGAATTGTGGTGGTGGTGAGGCGGAGGACTGTGGACGTTTGGTGGTGGTGGGCGGAGGACTATGGTGGTGAGGCTGATCGAGGACTGTGGTGGTGGACGTTTGGTGAAGGTGGTGGTGAGGCGGAGGACTGTGGTGGTGAATGTGTGGTGGTGGACGTGTGGTGGTGGACTGGTGGTGGTGATTGCAGGGACTGAAATGAAAGTTATGAAAACTAAAAACCTTTGTAGTTGAGATTTGATACACCTAATTGTAAAATTCAAAACGTTCTAGGGACTTGAACTGTAAATAGGTTGTTTGGTCCATTTCAAAACCTGAGAATTCAATGAGGATAAAAATGACTTTTCATTCATTTAATTCGCCAAAAGTTAAATTTGTGGACTTAGATGTAATTAAAATTTATCGATCATGACTTACATGTAATTGTTGATCTGATAGCCATCTGTAATTTTCGAATCTAACAGGGATGGTAGATGTAATTCGCCCTTAAAATTAGTATACTAAAAATTTTGGCACACGATATTCACATGTGAACTTTTCAAACTTATTTTTAATTTTAAATTAGTGATCAATTAACCCAATGATTGACAATGATTAACTGTGATATATACCATTTTTAGGAATCCATGCCATTTCAGGATTCCATTACGGAGACTATGTCTATCACTGTCTGCCACGGTGAGTAGTTTTGTAACCACAATATAAACTGTAGTTGACGTGTGTGCAAAATTAGGAAATTGCACGGTCACATGTTTAATTTGGTCCCGACTTGTTTTATCTCGAAATCCTTTTCAGGGAGGGCCAGTGGGTGTGTGGCGTGGAGTTTCTGAGTGTACGAGCTCGAGGTGGTGTTCTCACGGTTTCACGGTAGCACCCTAAAAGAATTCACAAGTAATCGTTTATGGATCGGGCCTTGACCTATAAGGTTAGAGGACATTACAATACATGTTGCTTGAGAACTTTAGTTTAAAAATTCGAGTTAAAGCATATTAATTTATATGTTTTTAACTCGATTTAAAAATAATTCGTGATCAAAATTGAATATTATTGACCATAAAATAGTAAAATGTAAACCTTTAAAAAGAACGTCAAAGTATTACCTAGTTATCTACCCCATATATTTCTTCAACTAATTAACATGAATTTATAGTATAATTTAATTAAATGTCCTTTCATCATATAAATTGAATGTTTGATGTGAGTATTATGTGTCAATTTTTATCATTAGAATATAAAAGGAGAAAACCCTTGAAGCGGTTAAAAAACATGTTTAATTAATTTTATTCATTATATTATAATATAAGCCTTCTTTATAACATTTTACAAAAAGAAAATGCATAATTCATTGTGGGAATGGAAAATGTGGCTCTTCCTTATCAAGAATGCTATAAATGTGTGGATGTGGGAACTATAAGTTAGTTTTGCACTCCTAGTCTCCTATAAATTATGAACATGTTCCTCAATTTCATCTAGCTATAGTCTCAACAAATATTATAGAGCACAACTATTAATATAAGTTCACAAAAATGTCTTCCTTCTCCACTACATCTACTTGCACTCTTAAGGTATTTAACTACAAACATCAGTTTCTGGCTAGTTAAGAGTAATCTTTACTTTCCAATTTCTCACTTATATCCAATATATATATAAATATATTTGTTTTTCGGTATAAACATACCCATTAAATTCGAACTTGTAAATTTATGTAAAATATGTTCGGTAACATTAACAAATTAATTATCATCATATTGTAATACTTAGATTTGTTCTCTTCAACTTGAAACTCATTCATTTTAGTTCTATTCTATTCTATTTCGTTATAATTTATACAATACTTTAGTCCAATTCAATTAAGTAAATTTCAGTTGAAGAGAACATAGGCTTATGAACATATTCCTAATGATACAGGAAAAGAAGTTTGTGAGATGTGCAACAACTCATCAACATGTAGCAACTGAGCCAAACGAGCAAACAATGGTATTCTCCGATCAACCAAATGGAAGAATTGCAAAGAAATCAAACCTTTCATCACTTACAAAACGCAAGAGCATCATAATAACTCCCGCTACTGTGAATCCATCATCAAAGGGACTTTACATGCTTTCAACTCTCGACCAAATGTACCCGTTTCTAATCGAGGTCGTGTTTGCATATGAAAATAAAAATATGCGTGATGATGTTTGCGATGTTTTGAAGAAGTCGTTGGGGAAGGTCTTAGACGAGTATTATCCTCTGGCAGGCGGGTTGGAGATGAGTTGGGATGGGAATCTGGTGGTGGACTGTGGAGGAGGACAAGGTGGTGTCCCGTTCGTAGAGGCGTATGAAGATCAAGATATGGCAGCTGCCGTCGGGGATATTACAAAGATTGGTGACAAGCTGGCAGGGTTAGCTTATGCTCACAAGCCTTATGCAACGATACTTGATGTTCCACCATTGTCAGTTCAGGTATTATTTAAGCGTATTAATTCATTGAAAGTTTTTAACGTACTCTAAAAAAAATTTATAAAGTTGTTAAAAATATAGAAAATTATAATGTATAAATTATATATATCGGAATCTACAGATAAATTGTGTTTTAAAGGGGACGATTAGTTTATCATAACATTTAAGTCCCTATTTGTCATACCGCTGAAATGATCATTTCTCCATTCAAATTAAATATTTTGTACACAAAAAGTTTAATTTTAATTAAAAAATTCAACTTAAATTCTACCACAATCAGTATTTAATAGTTCTGTTTTTATGCTGTTTCTCCACTTGTTCATGCATGCGAGCGATTTTGTGACGTTTTGTCCTTTGCTCTGATGTAAGGCCAGAACATTTTTATGACGAGTGAAGGATGTAAGACGAATGCAGCTCGTCAAGACGCCTCGTCGTGGCGCGTCACGAACACCCCATCATTCAATGACGAGGATTAAATGGGTGCAGCAGCCAAGCCACCTGTTCCCTTTTTTTGTATTTTTAGTTTCGTTCAATTTTAAATACGATTAACTTGAAAAATAAACATATAAAAAATAAATAAAAATTACCAACGAATTCATCTCTTCGAAATCTATAAATAGAGATTAATCTTGACTATATTTGAATCATCTCATCTCAAATTCATTTTCTCTCTTGATTAAATTTAAAATTGTAAAACGACTTTTAAAAATATAATTTTATTAATTTTAAATTTTAAACATTCTTATAGTATGTTAAATATGTTTATTTTAAATAAAATTTATTTTAAAAAATCATGATAACATTATGACGCATCATTAATGCAGTAAAATCTCATCATCATCCAATAATATGCAACGAACTCGTCGTTAATGCATGTGGTGTAACACTTCAGGTTGGTATGGGCCGGCCCGTATTGGTCTCATTATTCTTGACACTGACATACAGGGTTAATTGGGTGTTAAGGACACTTTAAGACACCAACTATAAGAATAGACACGAAAATGAATTGTAAATTTGTAATTCATAAAGTATCATAATGTAGTAGGATTTTATCAATTAGCATGTGTTAATATAGTATTATAATAATAAAGAAATTCTCTTAAAATCTTGAGCGACGAGGAACCGTATACTACATCTCTAAGGCCCAAGTTTGAGTTTTATTCATTTTTTATATACGCATTACTGCTCGATTCCTATATTAGGTATGAAGTTACATACCTTTTTTTAACGTCCTACTAATTTAAGCCATTTTTTAAATAATAAAAATTAAATCACTAACTCAACTATTTTAAGTTTTTAACATTTTTCATTATTTATCATGTATATCTCTTAACTTTGATATTTTCTTTGTTCTTTAACGTTTTTCTGACTATCATAAACTAACAAAAAAAACTCTCGATTGTTTTATAAACATCAACAAAAAAATCCACAAGGATGGTTTAGTTTGGTTAAAAAGTATGATCTCGATCACAGATTCAAATCTCACGAGGAGCGAATTTATGTGATTTATGCCTTCTGAATCGAGCTTGTTGTGGTTTAATTCTTAATTTTCATAGTTCGCAGACTATTATGTGAGTTCTAGGAGTTTATCCACTGCGCACCCAAATTGAGAATGCTTGATGATGTTAGAATATGGGACTTGAATTATCTATACCCTTACTACTCTCTTAAATATATTTAAATTCACACCAGATTAAGAGTTTAATATATTTAATGCCGCATCAATAAACGTTTTTTCTTTAAAACGGTTAAGGATGCATCTTACCAATTGAATTACGCTGTCCTCGCGCCAATAAACATTCGTTTTAAATCATTGATACCTTGAATAGAAAGTACATGAGCAATAGAGCTAATATATGTAGCAAAAAGTTTGTACTTCTACGAAGTCAAAATCGTTGATGAATTTCTACAATTTTTGTAACTTTGAAGTATTTCTTTTAGTCATTATATGTATACTTTGATCTTTGGTTTCCCTAACTTATGGTATCTTATGATTTCAGGTCACAAAGTTTAAGTGCGGTGGTGTCATCGTCGGAGTTGGATTCAACCACTCGGTCATAGACGGTCAAGCATTTTCCGACTTCATGATCGCTTGGTCCCAAGTTGCTAGGGGTTTACCATTCGCACTTCCACATCTAGATAGATCTATACTCGCTCCAAGAAATCCTCCACAAACCTGCGGATCTCACCCCGAATTCACAAAATCTAAATGTACACTTCCTCTATCAGGCCCTAAAGATGAACAACAAGTCATAATGAAGAAAACGTTCACATTCACTCCGGCCAAGATGGCCGAGCTCAAGAACTTAGCTATGCAAAACAGCCCTAACGCCACCCCGACTAGCTTTGAAGTACTAACTGCAGTCATTTGGACTTGCTGGACTAAATCCATGAAAATTAACTCCCATCAAATTACGCGAATCCTCAGTGTAGTCGATGCTCGTAATAAGTTGCAGCCTCCCCTTCCACAGCCCTATATTGGCAATGGCATTGTGCTGGCATGTGCACAATCGAAAGTGAGTGACCTAACTGGCGAACCACTTTCGTTTGCAGTGCAACTAGTTCATGAATCGATTAAAAAGGTAACGGGAGATTATGCTAGATCGACGATAGACTACCGTGATGTTAAGCGTAAACCAGTAGAGCACGTTAACACGTTGTGGATCACCAAATGGAGTAGGATCCCGTTCTATGAGGTCGACTTTTCATGGGGAGAGCCGAAGCAGGTTGCGCCCGCCTTGCTTCTGGACAACTTGGTTGTTCTATTGTCCGATGGAAAGAATGGTAAGAACTTGTTAGTGTCCATAAGCTTGCCTAGTGAAGCTATGGAGATATTTCAGGAGCAGATCGAATCCATAGTAAGTTAAGCACTGTTCTCACTATATTGTGTGCCCTTATTCTTCCTCATCTAGGTTTCAATAAGATCTTGTTCTAGGTATGAATTTGCATTTGTAACAGTTGTTTGTTGGAGATTCATGCATATATGGAGCATTTATTATGCTCTTTGTACTTGTGAAAAAGTAAAACATTATGAATTAATAGAATTTAAGAGTTAAATGCATGAGAAGGAAGAATATATTAAGGTCAATAGAATTATCACACCAACTTTTAATGAATAACTATATTTTTTAAGACAAGTTAACACGATTCTACTATACACGTTCCCTGCAAACAGGAGCGGTCCAACCCAATAGGCAGGTGAGGCCACCAAAAAAGAAGAAGGACCTTTTTACATGTTATTTATTACAATACTACTTAATAAATTAGTTAAGTTTAAGTAAATTATATAGTAAATTTATATTTAATAGACAATTAATAGTTTAATTCAATGAAGGAGTAAATTTACTTTAAATATTCAAACTTTATTAGAGTAATGATTGCATTATGTTTTTACTCTTGTATTGACACTGTAAAATAAAAATATATCTCCTATTTATAGTATGTAAAATATAAGCAAATTCACAACACAAGTAAGTTGTACAAATATTCTATTATTCCACGTTCCATTAATCTGTAGATGATATATTTCAATTATTTAGGTGATATATTATGTTATTTGTTGTTTTATTTAGTTAAGAATTAATATAAATCATTCAATTATTTACTATAATTTTTATTACTATCTTTCTTGGTTGTTTTAAATTTGTAGAGTGGCTAGTAGAAAGTTTTGATAAATAGTTTTGGATAATACAAAAGTAATAATATTTTTCAAATTAAAATTTTACTTTTATATGTATTTTAAGCCTTCGGAATAACTTCACCTCAGGCCCCAAACAAATTGGGCTGCCCCTGCCTGCAAGGAGCGATTTCTCACCGCATAAGAACTCTTGTGCTAGTGATTTAAAAATCATGATTTCCATTATAAATTATTAATAGAGGTCTTCTCCTCTGCATCTTCTTGGAAACACTCAGGAAAAAAAAGGAATATCTCACATTAACAACATAACACATCCCGAACACAACTACGTATAAATTAAGTTCAACATAGAAATCACACTCATACCCTCCTAAAAAGATAATAATCAAAAAACGACTAATGCACATCGTCACATTAATTTTATAGTGAAATGTTGTATATCGTCACATTAAATGTACAGTTTTATGAAAACAATATATTTACTCTCTAATATATATATTTTTCCCTTGATAAGTCTTTTTCTTGAAAAATATCAGAAGGTATTTGGCACCAATTTTCCCTAACTAGGCAAACAGGCAAAGTACACAATTGGAAAATGAAGACTCACTAGCCGGTATTCACTTGGAAAGAACAATTTAAAAAACGATCGTTGTATCATGTGCACTTTATAATACGATAAAAAATTGTATATAATCACACTAAATGTATAGTGTCAGGTGTGCACTATTTAACACAGTTTGTTATTGTATAATACTGTAAACTGAGTACTATTTGAAAAGGAAAAAGAACTGAATCCATGATACAGCTTTACCATTAAACTGGGTTCTGATGCAATATTTCTATTTCAACCAGCGTAATATAAAATGGCCCAAAGAATAATATATTATAAACCCAGCAATTAATAAAGGACGAGAACGTGTAAAGGCCCAACTCAACAAGTTCTAAAATAGTGCACAATTAGGGCTTCAAATTAAAATTGACCCGTTTGGTATTTACTCAAGGGTGAGGTCTTGGGTGGCCCAATATCATGTGAAAATTGTTACAAATCTCCAGTGTCAAAAACTCTCAAATGAGGAAGTCAATCCCAATTGGTCAAAATAGTAAAAATTAAAAACTTTAAAAGTTAAACAAGAATATATTAAACGCAATTCTTTTTTTACTAAACACAAAATACACTTTAACATATTGTAAACGATGTCACTGTTATTGTAATTTACTAAATAATCTAATAATTTTAAAAACTAACAATTTAACAAAAAAATATCTAATCAAGTTTACTTGAATTAATTTATCATTCAAACAAATAAATCTAATAGACTTAAAAATTATGAACAGATCGAAAAACATGAAGATCCATCCTACCGGTGATCGAATTGGGAGGAATCACCAGAGCTCCGGTGGATCTCTGACCAGTATGGTGGAGCCCTGCAGCTCCAGATTGGAGCTACTAAGCTTATTTGCATCAATTTCACAATGTAATATATGGTCGATCATGTGTGGTTTCTTTTCGGAATTGTTAAAACGCATGACGCTTTTTACTAAACACATGACACTTTTAATATATTGTAAAAAGTACTTTAAATATTATAATATGAAATTTAATACCTATACATATCATATACTCGGTTTAACCCCATAATACTTCAAATATTCGAAACTAATAACGTCAAAACATTACAATATGATACGGGAATTAAAAAATATATAATACAAGTAATGATTAAATTATGACATAGTTTGCAAATCTAAAAAAGTATATATATTTTTAATTTGATATCAATGTTGTGTGTAATTATTTTATAGCATTAGGATATTTAAATTTATGAATACTTCACTAAAAATTAAAAAACCTCTAAGGGGCTGATTGGCCTGGCATTTGAATGGTGATTTTGGTGAAATTGTGTTTGGAATGGAATTGAAATGGGGGTATTTGAAGTGTATTTTAGGTCAAATCACTGTTCATCGAGCCAAATAGGGTCATTTAAATGCCAACCCAATCAGCCCCTAAAAACATGCTTGGCAGCATACTTCCGGCAGCCCTCAAGGTTGCCAGGACAGCCCTCAAGGTTGTTAGGACAGCGCCCGGGGCTGCCAGGAGGGCTGTCTAGCAGCCGTACGGGCTGTTGGATGGGCTGTTTAGCAGCCTTGATTCCATTTTATATTTTTTAGAAAAATAATTAAGTAACTAAAAATTATTAATTTGCCTTGTATGATTTGAATAAGTATTTTTTAGTTTATAATATGGCTCTTAAAATTTAATTAAGATTGTTTAAAAATCATAACTACGTTTTGTGTTATTCGATTATGTTTATTTAAAGATTCGAAGAAAATTACGTATGTTAGGAAATTGAAATGCATACATAATAGTATTTTTGGATAAAATTGTATTATTTTAAAATTAATGAATTATTTTATATTTAATTTAATATTAAATTGATTTATAATTTGTTAAAAATGTATCATGCGTTTAATAAAAAGAATCCTGCGTTTAAAGGCGTGGATTATTGCAATGGATTGTGTCATGGGTTTGCAGATTTGCAATGGATACTGTGTAGAGGGCCGTTGGTTTATACATTTAGGAGTGGGCCGCTGGCCATGGAAGAATTGTTTAGCCCATTTGATATTTGGTAAGAAGTCTAGTTTATCCCAGTTTATGTTAATAAATAAATATTTCTTTCAAAATATAAGTCAGATCTTATTACACATTTAACTTAAATATTATGTGTTTTGCAATATCAACATAAAATATTTAACATTAATAGTTACATCAATCTTCTACACAAAGTCAAACAACCAAACGAGAATGAATGAATATATGCGTTAATACTATATACATTTCGTAAGGTTAAAATAAGAATTTTTAATTTACTTTTTGCAATAGTTAATATTTAATGCCTAAAATGGTAAAATGGTAAATCTTCTACACAAAGTCTCTTTACCGTTCCTTTGCAGGTGCCTTGCAATACTTGATCTTCACTCGACCTGACATCTCCTATGCAGTTCAACAAATGTGCCTTTACATGCACGATCCAAGGGTCGACCACATGAATGCTCTCAAGCGCATCATTCGATATATACAGGGCACTAGTACTCTCTGTTTCCATCTCTATAAGACCACTGTCAGCTGTCTTGTCTCCTATACGGATGCCGATTGGGGCGGTTGTCCGGACACTCGCCATTCTACTTCTGGCTATTGTGTTTTTCTTGACGACAATCTTATCTCTTGGTCTTCTAAGAGGCAACCAACGATCTCCAAATCTAGTGCTGAGGCGTTGCCAACGTCGTTTTTGAGTCTTGTTGGCTTCGCAATCTTCTTCTGGAGCTACGTTGTCCGATTTCTAAAACTACTGTGGTCTGCTTTTTCAAATGACTCCGCCATATATCTTTCCAGCAACCCCGTGCAACATCAGCGCACGAAGCATATTGAGATGGACATTCATTTTGTCCGTGAAAAGGTTGCTAAAGGCGAAGTTCGAATTCGCCATGTTCCTTCTCGCTATCAGTAAAGATAAGAAATTATTTGGCGGACAAATTATATTATATGTGAAGCACTCCTTTCGTTCCAAAAGACTTAATAAATTAGAGTAAGCTTACAGTTTTATGCGAAAATTTGAAGTAATAATAAATATATAAAATGTGGAGAAAATGTAATTTTAATGGTAAATTGTCTAATTTGAGTGTAAATTTGAAATTGTTTATTATTAATTGTCCCTGTAAAGTATATTATCTTTTGTAGTAATATATGAAGTTATAATTGACAAGTGATAAAATATATGTATTTTTACGGAACGAAAGGTGTAGTGAATTGGCTAATTTAATTTATAATTTTATTAGAAGTTATTGTCCGTGACTATAACTTGTATTTTTGTTTCTATAATAATAAGAATAATCAAATGAAAGCAGCAGCATAAGTTTGAAAATTGGAGTTTTGTGTACAATAATTGGACTAGTATGAGATGGTAGGTGCGCCCACATGGAATAATTGGTATTAATTTTTCAACGAACCAAGTTGGTTGAGAATGAATGGATATGATCTGAGTGGTTGGCTGTAGTCTCTAGATACATATTTAATTTCCCCGTATCAATTTATCACATCCACTGTATGTACACAGGTGATGGAAGGGCTACTAAAAATTGCTGTTAAGCTCTACAATGATTCAGATGAAGCAGAGAATGAAAAGATTAGTGAGATTTTCAGAGGGATCGACTCTGATGGTGATGGAAAAGTAATGTTTGAGGAATTGAAGGATTATGGGCTGTTCACAAACGAATTGTCTTTCATATTGGATCGTTACGGACAACATCGTCATGGAGTTGTGGATTTCGACGGATTCCTCATCTTCTTCCTTCACACGTTTCGGTCGGTAATGCAACTCCTAGGGAAGTATCACCCGGGTCAACCCTGTTGTGGCGGCGGCGATGGTCGTGAGCAACTCTTGCTATATTTCTTCTCTTGCTTCTTTTGTCTTGAGAAATTTCCATACACGTACGACTTGTGTTATGAGTGTTATGAGAGAGGTGTAAGCGCATATCACGAACACGAGGAGGAGCGGTGCATGTTAAATCATCATTCATTGGCCTTGCTCGACTTCTTCAAGCACGGCCTCAGGAAACTGGGTTGAGCGTTGCACATTGAGTATGGTCTATGTCAATATTCAGTCCTTGGAGGAGGGGCTAGAGGAAAGCATTCACACAATACTACCAATCAATGTGAGTATTTAGGTCTTGAGTTTAATTATAATAATACGCTTTTGCATATCTATAAAATGGAATATTGATCAAAATGAAATGTGAGTAGATGAAATTGTGCTTGAGAACCAGGCTCTTCTACAGACTCAGATGGAGTCTTTCAAAATACGTCTTCCGTCTAAATCACCTCCATCGCCTCCTGATCACATTATGGATTAGTTACTTGTTTTTACTTTTCTGATCGGATTATTAGGTACTTCTGTTTTACTTTGTTTACGGATTCTAAGTTACCGCTTTAGTTCGTATAGATGTTTATAATTACATTTGGATACTTTTTAATCGACGAACATTTTTATTCCGAGAACCACTTTTATTTGAATGCGCTATTATACATTATTATGGTGTGAAAATTCGAGACGAAAACAGAAAATTTTTAATATTTAAAAAAAAACCAAGTCAGCGGCGGAATAACCCGTCGCTAATATTAGCCGTCGCACGAGTTAGGGACGCTCAAGTCATTCGTCAATTTTAGCGACGGATTTTTATCCGTCGCTAAAAGCGGACGGACCGGTCAAATGATCGATACGTCACTAGCCGGACCAGCGACTGTTTTGTCAGCGACGAAATTGTTATTCATCCCTTGCTCCGTCGCTGGGACGTCCAGCGACGAATCGCTGGGAATCAGCGAC
>JAYMSP010004163.1:0-17120 GCA_036897095.1 Plantago elongata
GGATTCCACGGGAATTGAGAAGTAAAATCCTCGATGAAGGTCACAAAACCATCTACAATATTCATCCCGGAGGAAACTAGATGTATGCCAACCTAAAGGAAAGATTCTGGTGGCATGGGATGAAACGAGATATTGCTGCATACGTGCAAAATTGTCTAACTTGTCAGATGGTTAAAGCCGAGAATCAACGGCCAGCCGGACTGTTACAACCATTGCCAATTTCCTGTTGGAAGTGGGATCAGATAACTATGGATTTTGTCACGGGATTTCCGAAAATCCATGGATTTGACAGTATTTGGGTAATCGTAGATAGATTGACAAAATCTGCTCATTTCATTCCAGTCGGATCTCAGTATAACGTAGAAAAGTTGGCTGAACTATATATACAAGAAATTGTTCGACTACATGGAATTCCTCTCAGTATAGTATCAGACCGAGATCCGAAATTCACATCCCGATTACGGCAACAATTACAGAAAGGTCTAGGATCACAACTCAAATTTAGTACTGCTGCTCACACACAAACTGATGGACAATTGGAAAGAACAATCCGATTCCTTGAAGATCTACTTAGATCATGCAGCTTAGATTTCCCTGGAACATGGATCAGGCATTTACTATTAATCGAGTTTACTTACAATAATAGCTATCAAGCTTCGATTCAAATGGTACCGTATGAAGCACTTTACGGTCGAAAATGCCGATCACCCTTGGATTGGGATATGGATGATTGGAGAAGTACCTCAACTTAAGAAAAGAATGCTTTACGTCCTGAAATAATCCAAGAATCAATTGAGAAGGTACAGATGATCCGACAACGGATGAAAGCAGCTCAGGATAGACAAAAGTCCTACGTTGATCACCGACGGAAACATTTAGAGTTTGAAGTAGGAGATCAAGTGTTCTTGAAAATTTCTCCGAGAAAGGGAATTAAACGAATCGGAAAAGGAGTCAAACTTGCGCCCCGATACATCAGACCATTTGAAATCATTCAAAGAATCATACCCGTTGCCTATAAGTTAGCACTTCCATCAAACCTTAAATGAATCCATAATGTTTTACACGTGTCCCAACTAAAGAAGTACCACCCCGATCCTGAGCATATTCTTCAACCCACTGACATTAGGCTTGAAGAGAACCTGACCTATGAAGAGAAACCTCTTCGAATCTTAGATACTCGAGTGAAGGAACTCAGGAACAAGCAAATTCCCCTAGTTAAGATTTTGTGGCAAAATCATGCACTTGAGGAAGCAACTTAGGAGGAAGAAACTGAAATACGAGAGAAATATCCGCACTTGTTTACCAAAGATAGGATGAATTTGAGGACCAAATTCCCTAAGTGGGCGAGAGTGTAAGAGCCCCGAACTCTGGAAAGTTCGCCTTAGTTATTAAACCGTATTATTAAATTTAGTGCGAACAGACTCCTGACCTCTGACTCTACACTTGCTAGCATATTGACTCTTAACAGCGGATTGAATTTGGATACTAATTACTGGCTTGTATCTGCCAGTTATTTATTATAACTGAAAAATGAGTAGCACTAAATTAATATTTAATATTATATGAAAATTTGTGTATATCAATATTATTATTATAAATTAAGAAATTATTTAGAATTATATTTTTAATAGTGAATTTAATCCGTTGAGCCAGAAATAAATAACTGTTTTGTGAGGTAATGACCGGGATTTGAGAGGAATATTTTAATAATATTTCGTGTATAGTTCTTGACCGACTAGTAAAATGTTAGTTCGCCAACGAGTTTAGGTGAATTAAAATTTAAGATGACTTTTAAGTCGTCCTTCCTAATCGATTTCTTCTACAAATCGTCTTCTTCAGCTATCTCCTTCACCCGTCTTCTTCTTCCCCAATTCGACACATTGCTCCTCTCATCTCCACCCTCACCAATAGCCACCAGTCGCCACCTCCCTGTAAATAGACTCATGAACTGGAAGATTGGAGCGATGAAGCTTTTGACACAAGCTGACAATGGATAGAGTTTAGCAAGCTTCCAACGGAAGCCATTAACAGTCACGGACGGTCGGAGGAGCGGCCAAGTTTATCTAGTTGGCCATGTCGGCCGGAGCTCCTATAAATAGGGCTCATCTCCTTCAGTTTCATTCTCAACCCTTTCTCTAAATATCGAAGCAGCTTCACCTTTTCCTCGTTCATCGCCTCTGATTCATTTGAGGCCCCGTTCGTTTGCTTGCACCTGACTCATCTCGTTTTCGATCGATTTCTTCGGTAGGTGTTTTCCTTTTCTCTTTCGATTTGTAATCGACTCTTGGGTTGGGTTTGTGATTTTTGTAATTGTTTCTTGACGAATTCTAGTTGGTCGATTGAATTCGAATGGTTTTTACTGTTCATTGGTTGTACTCTGTTTTGCTTCTGCTTTCGTCCTTCTTGCGTTTGAACCGTCCCTTTCATTGCTTGCTTGCTCTCGATTTCCGGGATTCAATTGAATTTATTGTGGGTTGTGAATTCGAACTGTTGTGTTCTACTTGTTACTAAATTGTCAACGTGCTTCGAGTTCATCTGTTGTATGTTGTGGATCGTGATTGAATCAGTGTTGATGTTGTTATTGATTGACCTATTTTTGAGTCTTGAGTGGTGACTGAGTCTGTATGCTCTATTTCTGTGAATGAAAAGTCGAGGGAAGAATTCGATCTATTTTTCGTCTATATTGTTGTTCTGTTTTGTTCCATCACCTGTCTTGAGCTGCTCAGCATGTGTTGGTGACTTGTGGTTTGCGAACGGATTTTTGTGTGTGATGTGTTGATGTTTTTGGTAGCTGTAGTTGGTTCATTTTGAAAAAGACGATAAACTTTGCTTGATATTCTATCCTTGTATTCTGTTGCCATGAGTTATGCTAGTCTAGTAGCTGTATACCAAAATTACTAGTTGAGATGGGGAGCTCTTTCAGCTATTAATTCTTCTTAGTTAATTATCATTTATGATATTTGTTTCATTACTACTTCGTAATGGGTAGGTATATTCCTGCATACCATTTAATGTTAGTTGTTTGGGATTGTTAGTTTTGTTAAAGTGGAAGACTTTATGGTTGAATTCATACTTTATACTATTGTTGTTTGCATGACATCGTGAACTTATATAATTGATTATTTCATTTAGGCATGTGTTGATTCAAGTTAAACAATTAATGGTTTTTTATATGGTGATTGTATGTGCTGCTATGTATTATTGTGATTTTGGGCATGTTCGAGTTGTTGCTTAGCTCTGTGTTAATTTTCGATGTTCCATCTGCTTGCTCCGTATATATATGTGTTTCCGTGCTGCAACAGTATGCTCCATTGTTGCAGTTGATCAGCTGAGTGTGAATTATGTTCATTGTGCTCAAATGTATGAAAACTAAGTACTATTGCTAGTATAGGAGTCTGATAGAAGTGCTTTATAGTTCTATTACCGAGTAGTTTTTGTTTGGCTGCTAATTGATTCCTCATATGGTATGCCTTCTCTTTCCGATTTGATTTCTGGGACTGGTAATTTGTAGAATATTGTGTCTGCTCTGTTCGAGGTTCACTCGTACTTTGCCTTTTCCTCTCAATTTCGACTTTGCCTTTTGTTTGCTCTGTTCTTTGTGTTGTCCCAACCGTCTGTTGTGTATCTTATTGCTGTGTCGACTAGCTTTATTATGCCGGATTGGGTAGTGTCAGTTCTAACTTCAATTACTTCTATTCGACTATTAGCTTGTGCTATATATTCTGGTTTATTAGTCGACTATGTAGTACCAAATCTCCGTTCAATTTTTGGCTTATCTTTTATACTGTTTCGACTTGTGTGTGATTGGCTGTTTGGCCTAATAAACTCGAACTGCTCTTCTTTATTTGCTATCTCTACTTGTTTCGTTTTGATGGTAATTGTTGAACTCAAAAGTCGTGGGTTTAAAGCGGGGGGGTGGGGTAGTTTGCTTAATTTTGGATATGTTCCTTACTAGTGGGCACCTTTATCCAGGAACTTCGTACTCTGAGAACTGGCAAGGAACGATTTAAAGGTGAGTGATTTCACTCCGTCTTACTAAAAATAGTAAGATTTTCGGCATCCAGCCCTGGAAAAGTTGTTATCTTTCAAAGTCTTCCTATTCCAGTACTTGTTCCCGCTTGCTTGCTTGCTTGCTTGATTCTAACTTCGATTATGCGACGACATCTACGACACGACTACTAATTATTTGGTTATTCGTTCTGTAACCTGTTGATCTGTATTCTGGTTATATCTTGCTATTCCATTCTTGTTATATCTTGCTATTCCATTCTGGTTATATCTTTCTATTCCACATGATATGCATTGCATGAAATAAAAATGGAGTTCAAAAGCAACCACACTATTTTGGAAAACTTGGGAAACCGACTTGTCGACAAAATTTATAAAGAGGTCTGCAGCTCTATTCTTTTGGGCTCTTGCTTGCTTGTTCGGACTATTCAAAAGGTCCTATATATTCGGGTTGCGATGGGTCGTGCTCATCATTTTATGCAACACTGGCGAGGTCATGCCTCCGTCTTGTTTATTTGACCAATACCTGATCCGTTTGGTCCAGCCCAAGACAGTCACTGTTAAAGTAATATGAATCTAGCACCTTTTATGTGTTATGATCTTGCTTGCTTGCGTGTGAATTCGGTTTCCATTTTGAAAATTGCTGGAACAGCTTGTGGTGGTTTGCTATCTTGTTGCATTCATGCTAATCTTGATACCTGCTTGATTATCCTCACTAAGTCTATATGACTTACGGTCTTCTTGTTCTAATTATGATTTCCCAGGTGTAGAGCACGAAGTGAGGATGGGATAGACAGACTGACTCTACACTTCTCTAGTTATTCCGCTGCTAATTTGTTAGATGTACGATATGACTTTTGACCTGTACATTATATTTGGGGTCTGTAATAATTATATGTTTGGAGAAATGTATTTGAAAGTTCGACATAATCCTTGACGTCCGAACCTGCCTCGGTCCTGCCCCGATCGCCACATATCGCATCTTCTGCAACCTTAGCTTTCTTGGTCAGTGAAGCTGAACTAGAGGCTCCACCATGAGTCTCTATCTGTAATCTTTTTGAGTACCATTTGAAGTGGTACATCATCCTCTGAGTCCATATCAATGCCTAGGACAGACTCATCAATTTCATTAAGCTCATTCACAGATAGCTCTGGCATTTTGCCTAAGCTCAAGGATCTCCTTTCTGAGTTGGACTCCTTCTGGACTGGAAAGGGTTGTTGGGCTTCAACATCTTTTGTTACCCTCTCTGGCTGAGGAGTGTCATCAATGACAAGTTGTATCCTCTTCCTTGCCCTAGGTTTATTGTTCCTTGGTTTCTTTGCAATTTGGACCTCAACTTGTATCTCTTCAGATACCCCTTCTCCCTGAGCAACCAACTCATCTTTTGCAACCTTGTTCAAGGCTTCCTCATGAGCGTGTTGGTACATGGTGTTGGTCACTGGGATGTCCATGTGCTCTCTGATCACAACTCCACATTTCTCTAAAATGTAGCAAATTTTCAAACCATAGTGCATATTGGACATGGTGTCAGCACGACCTTTAACAATTTGGGGTTCAAACTCATTGACCCTGTTCACAAACTTCGTGAAGAGATATTTCCCCCAATTGAAGAGGTTATCTCTATCATTCAGCTCTTTCTGGAGAATGGCCATTATCATCCATCTCTCCAGACTGATGTGGTCAATCCCTCCTTTGTTGCCATCCAAGCATCTGTGAAGGATATTGGTCGGCACATTCCAGTGCTCAAAGAGGTGTCTTGTTCTGATGTCTCCCAGAATGAAAGATGAGGGGAAGTACTCAATCTTGTCATTAATTGCTTCTTCATACAGCACTATGACGCTTGTATTCAGAGTCTTGTCTCTCGTGTTTATCAAAAATGTTGTCCCACAATTCTTGAGACGGAAGATCTTGCATAAAGAGTCACAATCAAGATGTATTTCTACACCTTGAACCTATGATTTGATGAATGATTCCTCGACATTATTCATTATCCTGGTGTAGACCTGTGAAGAGTTGTAAAACTGGAGACAATCCAATGGGTGCAGTACAGAGAAACTTCTTGATGTGAGCCTTGGATAGCATCTTCACAACCAAGTTTCTGTCTAGTGTGGAAGAGATAGCCACATTCAAGTATTTTTCAACTATATGTGCTCCCCAATTCAATTTAAGGATGGAGGCCCAGTCCTCTGGGTTGAAATCACACAGCAAGCATTTGTTCAACACTTGCAAAACTTTTTCTCCTTGCTTTTCAGCAGAAGAAGCGGTCGCAACTGAGTTCTTGGATGAGGTCTTTCTGGGTGCCATCTCTTTATATAGAGTACTAGGTAAGATTAGAGAAGAAGTGCGGAAAATATCAGACACTTGTTCAGTGTTAGAGGTTTCTGGAATACGTCTTTTAGAAAGGTTATATCCAGAATGGTCTCTACGATGAATATTTTCAGTTCCTATGTAAGGCCCGACCTGGTCCGGACGTCAAGGAATATGCCGACTTCCAAATACATCGATATATTAAAAGTAATATTTATTACAATCCCAAATATCATATATCATTCGATAATAAATACACACATCTCAACAAGTGGCAGCGGAATATGGTGACTACACTTAGTCTGTCAGTCTATCTACCCGGACCTCTCCTCATGCTCTTGTCCTGGGAAAAGCATTATTAAAACAAGAGTGTGTCAGTCATAAGACTCAGTGAGGATAATCAAGCATGCATGAATGCGAGTATGAACACAATCAGTATAGCAAACCAGCACGTCATGCTGATCAAGCACTTTTTAAACACGGGAGAAACCGGAAACACATAATCACTTCACGATCTTAGCACATGAAAGGTGCCAGATTTAAAGTACTAAACAGTAACTGTCTTGGGCTAGACTAAACTGATCAGGTATTGGTCAAACAAGGGGGAGTAGCGATCTCCAGGGAGTTGCCTAAATGATGGGCAGCGACCCACCGCAACACATAAAAAGGACTGTTTGAATAGTCCACACGTAAACACGAGCCCGAACACTAGCGCTGCAAGGTACATACCCCAGCTTCAATAACAAAATGTCGACAGTGTCAACCACGACGGTCTCCCCATTTTTCAGAAAACAAGTAGTGTGTGGTTGCTTTCAAAATCATTTTTCGTGTAATGCGGTTCATGCGAAATGACAGGACACAAACAAGATGCAATATCACGAGATAACAGGAATAGCGGAATTTCAAGTCAGAATCAAGATACGTTCAGAATTTCAGTTCCAACAGATTCAATATTAACCAAACAGTCGCAATTAGTACTCTAGTCGGGTTAGTCAGGATATATTCGCATAGCCAAAGTAGTTTTAGACAGATAGCTAAGGAGACAGAAATGAACACTAGAACTTAAGATTAGGAAAGATACAATTTAGCTTTTCCTAGGGCCTGACGCCGAAGCCAGTCATCACTCACCATCGAAATCTCGCAAACTATGCAACTCCGTATCTCCTCATAATTAGATAATAC
This sequence comes from Plantago elongata, assembly GCA_036897095.1. Taxonomy (NCBI): domain Eukaryota; kingdom Viridiplantae; phylum Streptophyta; class Magnoliopsida; order Lamiales; family Plantaginaceae; genus Plantago; species Plantago elongata. The sequence continues at coordinate 7,499 of JAYMSP010004163.1, forward strand.
TATCTTAGCTTTGATGCTAAAATTACTGAAAGGACACCCAAAACATTTACCCCAAAGAAATCAAGTGATAACAATTAAGGTCCGAAGACGTTCACGTATTTACTTTCATATAAGCATATTATTTTAACAATTTATATTCAAGGGCGACACGGTATTTAGTTTTATGTTTAGATGGGAATTAATTTCAGAGCCTAAAGCTACTATGCGTGCAATTTCATACAATATAATGTAAATGGCACGTAGAGTCTAAAATTTACACGACATAAATCCTTTACTCAAATATCGAGTACACTCAAATAAGTCATACTGCAGTAATCAGTAAGTTTCATCTTTATTATTTTTAGTCTTCTATTAATTCCATCACAATATGACATTCTAGGTTCACTAATCCGTTAATGCTTTCTAAACACAATCCAACAGGCACAATACAAAACCTCATGCTTTTAATGAGCAAAATTATAATCACGAGTTTACTACATGTAAATTAAGCCATATGAACCTAAAACTATAATCTGATGTATTCTAACATCTTTTACCAACATCAATTTACTACTTCATCATATCACACCATACCTTTAACAGATCACACAACAAGTATTTTGATACCATATCCCTGCTTAATATCTTAAGATGCTATACTGTTTACATATCATCACAACTGAATCACCATATCATATATACCAACTATAATCTTATTTATCATAATGCGGCATAGCATTAGCATCTTTATTTTACATATGTGAGTCAACATTCGCCAGGTACACAATAACAAGTAGACTGCATTCTATCAACATCTAACAGGTAGGAGGGAATTTTAATGAAAGCAAGATCGAATGGAATAAAATAGGAACTACACAGCTTCTAACCAACAAGTAACTGCAATATACTCAAATTCCCCATTCCCGAAAATTAATTACTCGCAAGCGAAACTACTAACCGGAAAGTGCTCGTGCTCGGTGACACAAGTCCGACAGGGGGCGGCAGCGCGCGGTGGTTGGAGGTGCGGTGAAGGGGGAGAAGTAAAGGGGGAGGAAATTGAATCAAGACTAGAGCGGAAAAGGTTGAACAGGGCAAAGGCTACAGTTCGATTTCTTCATTTCCGTTGGTGGTGCGAGTGAGGAAGGCGACCGAGCCCACCATTTTATAGGCGGAGGTCGGAGGTCCTCCCCGAGGTGGCCCGTGCTTCTCCTCGACAAGTGGCCGCCATGCCCACTCCGTCCGCCACGCCACGGCTCTCCCTTTGACACGCGTTCATCATGCAGCAATGGAGGCGGGACATCGGTGGCAAGTGTGGCGGAAGAGAAAATACGGGAAAGCTCCAAACCGATTTGAACGGGAGGAATTGGATTTGGGGAAGAAATGAAGTAGATAAGTGGGGGTCTTATGGTCTTTTTACCACTATATACACCTGGCTTCTTTTGGCCTCCAAACGGCTCGTAAATAAATTCCAAAAAAATGTGAAATCGATTCCCGGGCTATACTCAAGTCACACTTAAGCCATATGAAAATTAAAATAAATATTTTTTTTATTTTATTATTTTTATTATTATTTTATTATTTTTATTATCCGTTAGTAATTATCTAGCGATTTCGCTCGGCGTTTAATTCCTAAAATTGACCCAATATTCACAGTTTAATTTCGAAATAATAATATTAATTTTTAAATTAATTTCTAACACGTACCGAATTTTTGCGGCTCTTACACTCTCTTCCCCACTTTAAGGAATTTGGTCCTCCAAATTCGACTTATTCTCGGTGAATAAGTAGGGGTACTTTTCCCGCATGTCAGCTTCTTTCTCCCATGTCGCTTCCTCCAGAGTGTGATTCTGCCATAGAATCTTGGCCAAAGGAATCTGCTTATTCCTAAGTTCTTTCACTCGAGTATCTAAAACTCGGAGGGGTTTCTCTTCGTACGACAAGTTCTCTTCAAGTCTGACATCAGTGGGTTGGAGGATATGTTCAGGGTCAGAATGATGTTTTTTGAGCTGGGACACATGAAACGTTGTGAATTCCAGTAAGGTTTAGCGGAAGTGCCAATTCATATGCCACCGGTCCAACTCTCCGAGTTATTTTAAATGGCCCAATGTACCGGGGTGCAAGCTTTCCTCCTTTGCCAATTCTTTTGATACCTTTTCTCGGAGAAATCTTTAGGAATACTTGGTCTCCTTCTTCGAATTCTAAGTGCTTTAGTCGACGATCGACATATGATTTATGTCTGTCCTGAGCTGCTTTGATCCGTTGCCGGATCATCTGTACCTTCTCAATTAACTCCTGAACTATCTCAGAATGTAAGGCATTTTCTTCGCGAGTCGAAGTATTATTCCAATCCTCCATATCCCAATCCAAGGGTGATCGGCATTTCCGACCGTAGAGAGCCTCATATGGTGCCATCTGGATCGAGGCTTGATAGATGTTGTTGTAGGTGAATTCAATCAATGGTAGGTGCTTGATCCAGGTTCCAGGAAAATCCAAATTGCATGATCGGAGTAAGTCTTCAAGGAATCGGATTGTCCTTTCAGATTGTCCATTAGTTTGTGGGTGAGCAGTAGTGTTGAATTTCAATTGCTATCCTAGGCCTTTCTGCAAGTGTTGCCATAATCGCGAAGTAAATTTTGGATCCCGATCGGATACTATACTGACGGGAATTCCATGTAGCCGTACAATTTCCTGTATATAGAGTTCACCCAGTTTCCTCTACATTGTACTGTGATCCGACTGGAATAAAATGAGCAGTTTTGGTCAATCTGTCTACGATTACCCAAATGCTGTCATATCCGTGGATTTTCAGAAATTCGATGACGAAGTCCATGGTGATTTGGTCCCATTTCCAACAGGAAATTGGCAAGGGTTGTAATAATCCTGCTGGCTGTTGATTCTCAGTTTTCACCATCTTGCAGGTCAGACACTTCTGTACGTGGTATTTCGTAAGTTGGGAGACATGGAACACATTGTGGATTCCAGTAAGGTTCAGTGGTAGCGCCAATTCATAGACAACTAGTCCCACTCTCCGGGTTATCTCGAAAGGTCCAATGTAGCGGGGCGCGATTTTTCCTCCTTTTCCAATTTGCTTAATCCCCTTTCTCGGGGAAATCTTCAAGAACACTTGGTTTCCTTATTCAAATTCCAAGTGCTTCCGTCGACGATCGGCGTAGGATTTATGTCTGTCCTGAGCCGCTTTAGTCCTTTGCCTACTCATCTGTACCTTCTCAATCGACTCCTGCACTATCTCAGGATGTAGGGCATTCTCTGCTCAGGTGGAGGTGTTTTTCCGGTCCTCCATATCCCAATCTAACGGTGATCGGCATTTTTGACCGTAAAGTGCCTCATATGGTGCCATCTGAATTGAAGCTTGATAGTTGTTGTTGTAGGTGAACTCGATTAACGGCAAATGCCTGATCCAGGTGCCTGGGAAATCTAAACTGCATGACCTGAGTAGATCTTCGAGAAATTGGATGGTTCTTTCCGACTGTCCATCAGTTTGCGGGTGAGCAGCAGTACTGAATTTCAGCTACGATCCTAGACCTTTCTGCAATTGTTGCCACAATCGGGAAGTAAACTTTGGATCTCGATCGGACACGATGCTGATAGGAATTCCATGTAGTCGAACAATTTCCCGTATATACAGTTTCGCTAACTTTTCTACGTTGTACTGCGATCCAACGGTAATGAAATGAGCGGACTTGGTCAATTTGTCTACGATGACCCAAATGATGTCATATCCATGGATCCTTGGAAATCCGGTAGCAAAATCCATGGTGATCAGGATCCATTTTCAGCAAGGAATTGGTAAGGGTTGTAGTAATCCAGCTGGCCGTTGGTTCTCGACTTTTACCATCTGGCAAGTCAAACATTTCTGCACATAGGCGGCGATTACCCGATTCATCTCATGCCACCAGAATTTTCCTTTGAGGTTGGCGTACATCTTGTTTCCTCCAGGATGAATGTTGTAGATGGTTCTATGACCTTTGTTGAGGATTCTATTCCTCAATTCCTTTGGAATCCATAGTCTTTAATTCCTTGTACCGTAATACTCCTTCGTCATCCAGTTTCAAAAGGGATTGCTCGCCTTGTATCTCCGCCCTTAGCTTGTCGAATGTTGGGTCCAACGGTTGGGAATCCTTGATTTGTTCATAAAGGTCTGATCTTATAGCGAGATCATTGTATCCAAGTCTCGGCTTCACTTGCAAAACTCCTAATTTAGTTGCAGCTGGAACACTGTATCTTTCTGGCTTAAGGCATCTGCTATTACTTTAGCTTTGCCTGACTAATACGTAATGGTGCAGTCATAATCTTCCAAGAACTCCATCCAACGTCGTTGGCGCATATTGAGTTCCTTTTGAGTGAAGAGGTATTTCAAACTCTTGTGATCCATGACAATTTCAAAGGTCGCACCGTATAGGTAATGCCTCCACTTGGCCAATGCGAAGATAATGGCTCCAAGTTCCAAGTCGTGCGTCGGATAATTTTGCTCGTGGGGTTTCAGTCTACGGGATGCATAAGCAATAACTTTCCCTCATTGTGTCAGCACACAACCCTATCCTTCTCCGGATGCATCTGTGTAGACTATAAAATCTTCGAAGCCTTGGGGTAGTGACAGGATCGGCGCTGAGGTTAGCCTTTTCTTTAATTCCTTAAAGCTGGTATCACACTTCTCGGTCCATTCAAACTTGGCATTCTTGGCCGTGAGAAGATGCAGGGGCTTTGCTATCTTGGAGAAGTCTCGAATGAACCGCCGGTAGTATCCAGCTAATCCTAGGAAACTTCTGACTTCGGTGGCCGTTTCCGGTTGTTTCCATTTTAATATAGCCTTAATCTTGTCCGAATCCACCTGTAAACCTTCTCGGGATATCTTGTGTCCCAAGAATTTAACATCCGACAACCAAAACTCGCACTTGCTAAATTTGGCATACAGTTTCTGTTGTTGCAATGTCTGGAGCACCAATCTCATGTGCATAGCATGTTCCTCCCGGTTTTTGAAAAAGACCAGTATATCGTCGATGAAAATTACGACGAACATATCAAAAAATGGTCGGAACGTTCGATGCATAAGATCCATAAAAGACGCAGGTGCGTTGGTCAAATCGAAGGGCATAACTACAAACTCGAAATGCCCATATCGTGTTTTAAAAGCCGTATTTGGGATATCTTCTTCCCGGACCCTCAGTTGGTAATATCCCTGTGTTAGATCCAGTTTTGAGTATACCGTGGATCCTTGCAGCAAATCAAACAGTTCATCTATGTGGGGTAGTGGATACTTGTTCTTGTTGGTTAGATTATTCAGCCGTCGATAATCTATACACATTCTCAGTGTACCGTCCTTCTTTTTAACAAAAAACACTGGAGCACCCCAGGGGGAACTACTTGGACGAATAAAACCATTTTCCAGCAACTCTTGTAGTTGAACCTTAAGTTCACGGAGCTCGGCTGGGGCCATTTGGTACGGGGTTCGGGATACTGGTTCCGCTCCAGGGATAGTTTCTATAACAAACTCCACTTCCCGATGCGGTGGTAGCGCGTTGAGTTCTTCTGGGAATACATCCAGAAATTCCCTTACAACCTCAACATTTTCTATCTTAGTTTGGTCCAATGCAGGGTTAATCAGGTAAGCTAGATAGGCTTGGCATCCCCGCTTTAAGCATTTGCTTGCTTTAGCTGCAGATATCACTCGGGGTTGGCCAGATGTGGGGGTTTCAAGGGTTGTTGGTATTCCTAGGGAGATTTGTCGGTTTCGACAGTCGAGTATTGCATGGTGCACATACAACCAATCCATGCCCGAGATTAAGTCATGCGAATCTAACATTATTTCTATCAAAGCTGGGTAACTTTTACCAAGATACTCGATTGTGCAGTTAGTGTAAATCTTGTCAGACATTACATTACCGCCAAAAGGAGATTCGATATCAAAGTAATATGCTAGTTTAGCGGGATTAAAATTTAACTTCCTAGCATATCGGGCAGCAATGAAAGAGTGTGTTGCGTTACTATCAAATAAAGTTGTACCAGGGATGGATGTAATGGAAATCGTACCTTCAATGGCATTAGGTGCCAAAGGACTCCCTGGTTCTACTGTCATCATGAACGCCAGGGGTCGGACATTCTAGCGGACATCGGGTTTAGCATTTGTTGAGGTACCGAGACGTGAACCCCTCGAGGATGTAGATAGACAATTCGAGAGGCGGTGCTGATCACTTCCGCACCTTAGACAGCGTCCACTCTTGTTCCAGCACTGGGCTTCAACATGACCCGTCTTTCCACAAAAATGGCAGGTACCTGTGGTAGGGGTTTTGGGTGGCGGGTTCTGGCGGGCAGGTTCAACCCGGGGGCGGGTTGCTTGCCTCTGTGCGGGATCCTCATTAAAAGCTCATTTCCGGTTCTAGTCAAAATTTCGTTGTTTTAATTGCCTTGGTTTCTCCTGTCCTTCCCTCTGCGCAAACTCTTAGTGCCAGATTCAATAACCATTGCCTTTTCTACTGCTGTCTCATAGTCTGGGTAATCCTTTCCTAGCATTACCCATCCTATTTTAGTCTTCAACCCATCGATGAACTGTGTGATCTTCCTTCCTTCGTCATCCATTACATATGGCACATACTTCAGCAATCGGGAAAACTCTGCTTTGTATGCTGCTACCGACCGACTTCCTTGTGTCAAGCTCAAGAACGCCTTCTCACATTCTTGCCTGTTAACCTTGGGTATAAATTTCTTGGTGAACTCATGCACGAACAAACTCCATGTCCAGTCAACTCCTCTCCTTTCCCAAGTGCGACTGATTAGATCCCACCAGTCTTGAGCAGCTCCTATCAGCTTATATGATGCATACCAAACTTGTTGTTCGTCGGTATAACGAAGTACTGCAAAAATCTTCTCCATTCCTTTTACAAAATGCTCGGAATTTAACATCGTCAGCTTCTCCATAAAAGGTAGGAGGCTCATAACTCAGAAACCTTTGCATGAGACGGTCATCTTCTGAGACAGATGATTGTCCTTCGGTAGACTGGAATCCCTTTAACTGCAGTGTCATTTGTTTCCAAAAGGCTGCCATCTCTGGAATCTGGGGAAAAGTAGATGGTCCGGCGCTAGAAGGCTCTTCCACATGCGGAGGTTCTATTCGGAAGGGTGACGGTGGGTTGCTACCTTCTTGAACTAGGGGGTTTTCTCAGCCATAGTACTGTAATTAGGTAAATTAAAGGTCGTGATTAGTACCTGAACCTAGCTTCTTCCACTCAAGACTGCACAACTATTACAAAGAAGTTTCGTCTATCTGTCGAAGTTAGTAAATATAGCTAGTAACAGTGCATATTTATGTGTCTCTCCCCTTCCCCATTTTGAAAATATTATAGGAGTTGGTATTTGGAAATGCATCACAACCCTATTGGTTCAAACCGGGCTCTGATACCACTCTGTAAGGCCCTGGTCTGGTCCGGATGTCAAGGATTGTGCCGAACTTCCAAATATATATATAGATATTTCAGAGTAATAGTTACAAGCCCAACTACAATTTATAATTCGAAGGTCAAAACACACAACTACAAAATCAGTAGTGGAACAAGCCAGAGTCCGTCTGTATGCTTAGCTACCCAGTCCCCTCTTCGTACTCAAAATCTGGGAAAGCAGAATTATTGAAACAAGGAGAGTGTCAGTCACATGGACTCAGTGAGGATAGTCAAGCATGCATGAATATGCTTATGAATGCAATCGTACAGCAAACCAACACAACACGCTGATCATGCAATTTTAAACAGTGGGAAAACTGGTAACAGTCAGTCAGGATCATAGCACATGAAAGGTGTCATATTTACAGTACTAAAGAGTAACTGTCTTGGGCTTGACCGAACAGATCAGGTTGCGGTCTCATTAGTAGTAGCGTGACTGCGCGGGGAGTTACTTTTACAACAGGCACGACCGTCACAACTCATAAAATCCAGATCGTTTGAATGGTTGTACAGTCAGGGGTGCCTGAAAAGATAGCGCTGCAGAACGCCTTACAACAGTATGTCGACAATGTCGACCAGGACGGTTTCCCAAATTTTTTCCAAAAAACAGTGTGTGGTTGCTTTTTCAGGAAAACAGTTTTCGTGCAATGCAGCTTATGAGGATCAGTAAAATAGACTCAGGGTACAGTATTAATCAGTAATTGGAATAACAGAATATCAAGTCAATACAGGTAAGGTATCACTAAATACAGGTCATCTACAGTTACAGTTAGAGATCGAAGTCAGAAATCGAGTCGGAGTCAATCGGTCGTCGTCGGGTGGCCGCAGTCAGGGTTAGACAGTCAAGAACATAAACAGGAACAGATATGAAAGTGCAAGGAATGAACAGTATCAACTTTCCTAGGGCCGGATGCCGAAAGCTCGTAATCACTCACCGTGGATATCTCGCAAGCTATGCGACTTTGTAATTCCTGATACATAGACAATACTACTTAATTTCAACGCTAAATAATTTAGAAGACTCCCGACAATTTTCCCCAAATAATCCTAACGATTAGTAACAATTAAATAGGAAAACGCTTAAGCACAGAATTTCACAAAGTCCTATGACGTACGTAAAAACCGACTTAATATCCGAGTTTCATAACTACTACAGAACCTACGACACCTTAATTAATTAATTAATCGCCGTTCCGAATAATCAACCTGTTTAGCAAAACTAGACTATCCTTTTAATCTTAAACAATTTCCTTAAAATATTTATTTTCTCTGAAAACAGTCAATTCGCCATATCTCCTTATTTTTTGAAATTAAATCCGACATATGACCTCTAACAGAGCAAAAATCCAGACAGCAGATAATAAGTCTGTCTCGGTACATTTTCAGACCTATACCAGTATGTAGGCAGCTAACTATGTCTAAGCCTCAACAGGTCAATACAACAGACAGTGTATCATAGCCTATAGTCGACGGCCAGTCGACATCTATACACAATTACGCAATCTAGCAATACGCATTTAATTAATTTCCGACGGTCGATGACTTATTGACAACTATGTCTATATACATGCATACAGTATACGGTACACTATACAACAGTTAAATAATTCAAACAATATAGCTATATAATTCATTTCCCCCCAAATTCGACGATAAACGAGAAAAAAGAGCGGCACTAACCGAGCAGAATGTGAGCGCCCGGGTAGGAAAGGCGAGCAAAGTCCGCAATCGAGGTGGTGGTGACGGGGTGGCAAAAGGCTGCAATAATTATGACTTAATTTTCCGTTTCGTATTCGAATAAAATCGAGATACACGGGAGACTTACCGGAATAATTGGTCGAGTGAACGACACCTAATCCGGTAATTTGAGGGCGGTTGAGGAGTGGTGGCACGGTGGTCGGGCAGTGGTGGAGAATGGCGGAGCAGTGGTGGTGGAAGGTGGCGGCAGGAAGAAGAAAACGAGAGAGAAGAAGAGCAGGAAGGGTGTGGTCAACAATGGCGGGCAAGGTCGGCTATTTATAGCCGTTGAGGTGCCGCCCGAGAAGGCTCCGGCCGACACGTGCCCGTCCACGCAGCCGCGGCCAGCCTGCCTGCGCGCCACAGGTCCGGCGCCATTCTCTCGCGTGCCGCCACGTTTCTCTCGCCGCCTTTGTCACGCGCGAAAGGCCCCACGGCGGCGCCGCTAATGGCCG
>JAYMSP010004164.1:0-17113 GCA_036897095.1 Plantago elongata
TCCATTCTTCCCCCCCCCCCGCCCACTCGCCACTGCTCACCCACCGCCGCCTCCATTCTCCACCACCACCGCCTCCATTCTCCACCATGCATCACCACCATCTCCATTCACCGCCGCCTCCATTCTTCCACCACCACCGCCCATTCGCCACTGCTCCACCACTACACTTCACCTTCCACCACCACCGCCCACTCGCCACTGCTCCACCACACACTTCACCTTCCACCACCACCACAAATTATATCTTTATTTTTAAATTTCAATTGTAGCTAATGTGTGTTTCATTGATGAGTTGGACGAATTATAGCTGATGTGTGTTTCAATTTAGTTGATTAAGTGTGTTTTGGTGTCCAAATCAGCAAGTAAATTGCCAGCTAAGCTCAGTTTGCCCGTAATTCGACGAATTCCGATGAATTATGACTAAATTTGCCAACTCGTATAAGTTGTGGACTAAATATCACACCATGTGCAAAGTGGTGATTGCGCGTCACAATCACCCCAAAGTAGTGGACCAAAAGTGCCTTTCTCCCACATAAAATAATATATATGTGCGTAATCATATATCATATTTACGTCATACCATCGATCGTAAACATCTGAGATCTAAAAGATAATATCCATCAAACATGAGAGCTAGAGAAAAAGACAAGCTATTAAGTTGACGCATGTAAAACATCTACTGCCATGATCAATAAGCAAAGCTTAAAGAATAATCACTAAGTAGCAATACAAACTAAACATAGTATATATAACATATGCTATTGGTAGTTTTGCTCAATAAACTAAATAGTTCTTTTGCCAAATAACAAAAAGGTCATGTGTGGTTCTCCGGACCCATCATCTCTTTGATAGACATTTCATTATCTTTGCTGACTTCTCGAGAAATCTTCCTTCTCTTTTTCTGGGATTTCTCCTTATTCTTCTTCATTAGAAGCTCCTTTTCTCTTTTCAACTCCCTTTAAGCTCTTGGAAGCTTGGGGAGGAGGCTGTTGTGAGGTCTTTGCCTAAAACCTTATTGATCTTTTTTCCTGACTTGGGAGTAGTGGAAGCTCTGGGTGCATATTTCTTTTACCCTATACTTTGGGGTTTTGTTTTCTTCTAGACCCTTTCTTCCCCCTGAGTCATAATAATCCGATCAAAATGCTCAATTATCTTTGCAAATGAATCCGAGATCAAAATGCTTTTACGGGCGTGAATAGTTGTCAGTGAGTTGTCTTATCTCATTTACGAGGTCTCATTTATCTTCAGTACACCAATCTCTTTGTTAGTGAGACATGAGACTTCAAAAACAACTGACTAGATCTTGTAGGCTTGTTCGCCATTGTATTGCTTATTCCACATGAGCGCGATATTCTCGAGGGATTTCACAAACCACGGTCTTTACGCCGTTTTAGAGAATATTTGAACGATGGTGTCATTCATGTTGTCAACAACACCAGTCTGGCACGCTTGCCCAACCATATGCATCCGAAAATCAACATGCATTTGATTAGTGCATTTGTTGAAAGGTGGCATCCTGAAACTAATACCTTTCACATGCCATTTGGTGAGATGACAATAACCTTGCATGATGTCCACTATTTGCTCGGAGTACCTGTTCAAGGTCGTGCTGTTAAGACAAACCTCCTACAGAAGCACTTAAGAAGGCATTAACAACTCATATGCAAATGTCTGATGATGCAGTGAGATCTAACTTCAAAAGTGTTGGTTTCAAGCGTAGCACCATTGAGGCAACATTAAAAGTACAAACTCTACCATCACAATCACACACCATCATGTACTTGTTGTGATTGTTGGGCACATCTCTATTTGTCGATAAATCTGGTCATCGAGTTCCTGTCGGGTTTCTACAGTTCCTCGTTAACCTCAACGAGGTTGACTCATACGCATGGGGGGCTGCTACACTAGCAAATAAGTACAGATAATTGGGAATTGCTACACGTATCGATTGCAGACAAATAGATGGATGTCTTTCACTTTTGCAGGTTTGCCCACTTTATATTAAATAAAGAAATGATTATGTAAATAAAGAAATATATAAATTTATATTTTAATGTAGTTTAAAACTATTACAGGCATGGATATACCGGTATTTTTCACATCTTGAAAAGTGGAACTTGGGAACCGACGATGAAACTGCTGTAAATCTTACATACAGAACAACACTGGACAGTGCTAAACCAAACCAAGTATGTCATTCTATATTAAGTTTTACTCTTCTTTATTTTTTTTTAAATTATACACTTATGTTACTTGCCTCTCATGTAATAGGTGAATTGGACACCATTCGGACCAATGGCGGAGGAGGCAGTCCCCATATCACAATATAGGGGAATTATTCATTGTCTAAAGGTTATGGAGGCTTACATGCTAGACCGTGTTATGCGGCAATTCAGATACCCCCAGTACATTCATAAAGAAGTGATTAAACCATTGCTTGTGCAAAGGCCACCATAGCCATCACGCTATCGATGTTCTCATGTGGTTCGGGATTCTTTCGAAGACTTCATGAACTATCGATGTAACTTCGAACAACAAGCTCTTCGTATGCGATTTGGTCATGAAACAATTCCGATGTACCCAAACTGGTTTCGACCACGTATGCATATCAAAGTAACCCCACCCCAGTCATTTACTCAAACTCAACAATTCCAACCCGCCAGCATGGATCCTAGTGTGGTATGTTTCCTATACATTCACACACACACACACACACTCTCATGAGTTTTGGTCGTATTATCAAAATTCTTATCCCCATTTCATTTTTATTTGTAGAGGTTACGATTGATCGCTGGAATGATCAAACATATCAGAGAGCCGAACCGACATTATATGCAGATAGAAGACATATTAGCTATTATTGATCAAGTTTGTGAACACTTGCAAGATTTCTTTTCCAATTAAGTATCTTTCAGGTCAAATCATATTAGTATGGTATTTGATATTCTAGTCGTATTGCATTAAATTTGAAGAAGTTATAAATGTAAGATTTTCTAATTCAAATTCGTATCCTTGTTAAAATTTCAAATCAAATTGCAATTTTCAATTACCAAATAACAAACATACAAATTTTAAAAAAGAAATGCACAATAACAAACTGGCCGGTTTTAAAATCGGCCAGTTCACGACATGGCCGGTTTTAAAACCGACATTTTGAGTAAAATCAGCCATTTCTTGATTCTGCATTTGTTAAAATGCAGATAAAGAAATGGTCGGTTTTAAAACCGGCCATAAACGTAAAAGGTCAGTTTTAAAACCGACGGTCGGTTATAAAACCGGTCATTTTTTTATATGGCCAATTTTAAAACCGGCCATTCCTTGATATGGCCGGTTAAGGTTTTTTAACCGGCCATATCATAATTTAAAATTTTTAATTTTCTTTTTACAAATTTGTTTCATATTTTACAAAATTCATATGTTCAAAATATAACCGAAATAATTTTCTAACATAAAATACATTTCAATCTTTTTTTTACGATTTATGTTTAGTATTGTTATTTTGTTCCCGTACATGTTTGCATAGTGTTTACATGTTTGAAGATACAAGTTCGTTTGGTTTTTTGTTTTTTAGAATTTTATTTTTTAGCTAGGTGCATTTCCGTCAAGTTATAAAATATGTGTGTTGCGTTTAGCCGAAAATGTGTTGTTATTTGTGTTGAATTGAAAGTGGGATTATTATAATTGTGATATGCTATTTGTTGCTATGAAACTTAAAGTTTATGTATGAAATAAGTAGACTTAATTCAATTCCAAACCTACCTGATAGTTTTGTGTATCTATCTAATGCTACAAAATATTGATCGTGAGCAAAGTGTTTTTTCTTTTCGAGTTTGTTTCTGCTGTGTTGGGGTTCTTAATAGATACATTTTACTTACTTCCATTAACTGCTCATTGTCACTGGAATCACTCATTATTTGTTTCTGCTGTGTTGGTGAATTATTAGTTACTATAGTGATTCTTCATCATATTCAGTTACAAGAATTTCACTTCTAATGTAGGTTTGATTCCACATCAGCCAAAGTTAAGCATATCTCTTCGGTTAAAAAAGGGTTTGGCATATATCTGATCATGTTTATACCTTTTTGTGTTATACCGTGGATTCCTCATGCTCTACGATCCTCTTTATGGCTTTGGCCTTCTGGACTAGAAGACCTTTCGGGATTTGACATTTCAGTCCAGATACCATGCCACTTAATGATCATGCACTCAGTTACGGATATGCTTTGCTTATTCATATGCTACTTGAACACTTGTTCCATTTTCTGTTAACCGGACTAATAACAGACCCTTCATTAAGTCATATTTCTAACACAGAAACTTAGCATACATGAATTCATGTTCTGATTCTTGTTTGACTTGGCATTTTCCAGTCTACAACAAATTCTTAGATTAGCCTGTGAGTTTTCTGCCTGAAGGTAAAGAAACATTGATTTGCATACCTTACCTTAGTATTTTCTTTTTACATAACATTTTTTTTTAAACGATTTTTTTTTAAACCCTGAACTATGGTTGGAGTTGAATTGTCTTACTAACTGAGCCGTTGACCTTTTAACATATCATTGTCAGTAAAGAAAATACTAAGGTAAATATCTGTATTTTCTTTTGAGTTTTTTCTTGATCGTTATTCGTTATATGGTGATGAATGTTCAGAGTATTGAATTGTATGGTTGGTACTTGGTTCCATGCATGCAAAAGCTTCTTTATAGTCTATAGAGAGTTGGCGAGGAATCATATCCAGTTAACTCTCAGAGAAGTCTATTTCTTGCCATTTTTGTTGAAGTAAACTCATGTTGGCTTCGATATATTTAGCTTTAATCTGATCTTTTGTGGTTGAAGGATTTTTTTTTGGAAGATAAGAAAATATCCTTAAAATGCCAGCTCTGGAGATGAATAATTGAGTACCAACATGTGATGCAGAGACAATCGCAATGTTTATTTTTTCAATGACAGCGAAACTTCGATAAATTTTCATGAAAATCCCAGGCCTGGAGTTGAATAGTTGAGTATCAACGTGGGATGCAGAGACCACATTGACTCAACGAGAAGATATTGGTGGAGCACAGAAGCAGCAGTTCTCAAGAGAACGACAGCCTTCCAACAAAGCCAGCAAAACCACATTGACTGATGAAGTCCAACTAGAGAATAGTGGCCGCAATGCAAGTGATTCACATCGAATTGAATTGATAGATCTATCATTCGGACCTACCTACTTACTTGTGGATTATCATTCTCTACATTATTACAATACCTGATTGATTGCGATATGTTTATTTATTTTGATGATTTGATTTGGTGAATCTATTGTTGATTTGTTTGTTGTTGTTGTTGGGAAATAAATTAAAGGCTGCAGTTCGCAACACCAATAAGGCATCAGAACATGGCCTTGCCAATGTAGCCAAAGGTGCCGATGGACCCTGGAAGGGCGATGGCTTGACTTTGAAGCCTTGCTGGGATAAACCAGTTTTTGGTGGGTAACTCGACTTCAATTCAATGCTCTTTCTTTTATATATAAATATATTCGATGCATATTTATAAGATCCAGATTTTAGATGACATGGAAATCGAATTGAATTGTATTGTAGCCCAAGTTGTAATGTTAATGGATCAATTCGATGTCTTTTCAACCGGGTTTATGTATATTACTTTCAGCTTTCTGATTGTTTTGCACTTGCTAATGTTTGTTAACAGAGGAGGTGGATGAATCTCAAGGTTATGTTACTTTCTCTTTGACCGATGGCCCCGAGTACCACATCTCTCAGGTGCTTTCATTTGTCATTGCCCTTACATTCATTGTGCTATGCTTTAAATATTGATACATTAAATACAGTTGTTGCTAATTAAAGACATATGCTTTTGGAGTAAATTCATAAGTGGAGGCATAGTTGTAAATCTCACTGAAACGGAAAGATAAATACCGAAATGTGTCAGTTTTTAACTTCAACGAGATGAAATGGATTTTTGAATCCGAAACTATCTGTACTTGGTAATGTTTTCATTTCATTTTCAAAATGTTAGGACAAATTTCGAAAATTGTCTTTTTCTTTAAGATTGCGAAGTCCGGATATTAATCCATGAGTGAAACTGTGGAAGTAAAGAATGTTGTGGCAGAATTAGCTATTACAAGTAACAGGAAGATGCAATTTGAAATAAGGTTGTTTATATGTTTTCCTGCGTTTTGGATCTGCCAATTTTGTTTTTCCAAACCGAACACGGTCCACTCGTAGACAGCCACCTGTTCTTATTGGATGTTGCTCGTTTAATTCTCCACTGGCTGATCAACCAGTCTAGACAGAGCATTCCGGTTATTTAATTTTTTCTGATTGGTGTAATTCTCAGTAGTATTCATCATTCTGTGGTAACTATTTTATTCAGATTGCTGATGCAGTGGTGGTGGCAAAATCTCTGCGAGCAACTCTTGTAGTCCCGGACATTAGAGGGAACAAACCTGGTGACAAGAGGTTAATATTACTTTATTTTTCCTTCCTATGTCGTATGTGTGATTAGTCATGTGTGCTTGCTGCTTCTGATTGAGCACAAATTAAAGCTTAAATCCGTTGCTCAGTAAATATTCTTAGTTGTTTCGGTCAATTTTCATTGCTATCAGATATGATACTGAAATATAAAACTGCTAGATGAAAGGAAGCTGTATTCTATTTCTAGAATTTGTCCCATATTATGCTTTTGTTGCCCCAAAGAGTTAGGGTCACTTTTATGAGAAAATTGACCATCACTTGGTGTATTCCTGCGTCAGTCCAGGAACTTTGAAGATGTGTATGATGTTGAAAAGTTCATTGGGAGCCTGGATGGTGTGGTAAAGGTTGTTAAATCCCAGCCTGCTGAATTATCACTTCGTCGTTTTTCTGTAGTGAAGGTCCCTAACCGAGTCACAAAAGAACATATAGCAGAACATATAGAACCAGTGTACCGAACCAAGAAAAACATAAGGCTTGTAACTTATTTCCCGTCAGTGAACATGAAAAAGAGTAATGAAAAGAATTAAGCAGACTCGCTTGCATGTTTGGCTCATGTCCTAGAGCCACAGACAGAAGTAGATGAAGTTGTCGACTCGATGCTTGATCGCCTAAGGACCGTCAGTCGGAAGTCTAGTGGACATTTTGGCAGTTGACTTGAGAGTTGATATTTTGGAGAAAAAGGGTTGTCAGAAAAATAGTGATGGGTCCAAAAGTTGTTTTAGTCCGTGCATGAAATAGCTCTCATTTTTAGGAAGCTTGGCTTTGAAAAGGACACCACAGTGTATGTGACCCAAACAAATGGGATAGCAGCCTCGATCTTTTAAGGACTTCTTCCCAAAAACATACACAAAAGTAAACAAATTCTCATACTCACAATAAACAAGTATAGCTTTACTATGCTTTTCTCAAGATGTTGTGCAACTTTGAAGTTCAATGGCATGTATATTTTCTTGGCATTTCATACCTTAATTTGAACAGTTAAAATAGATTCTTAATAACACTATCATTTTATGTTCTATGTGGCTGATATAAGAGTGTCAATTGAAATACTTTCTGAACCCTTGCACGAGTCCATAATGCCTATGGATCAAAAGGATAGATTTCTTAGCTTGGAAACATCTGAATTCGAAAAGGTAATTGACTTCTACATCTGTTCCCAGAGTGATGTTTTAGTTCCTGCAATATCAGGGCTGTTTTATGCTAATGTTGCTGGGAAGAGGATAGAATTTGGCAGGACTCAGATTCTTGTCCCTGCAGCAATTTCTGCCTCTTCTACTTCTGAAGATTATGTATCGCATTATATTTCAAAGAACAACCATTTTGCTTATTCTTGTTGTTGCTAGTCATTCAAATAGAACAATATACTTTCATACGAGTCGTTTGTTATTTGTTGGTAGTGAGTTGCTCTGATATAATGTCATTTGTTTTTACGAAACACATAATTGGCTTATAGGGTCTTGGGTCTTGGATGTAGTATAATGTTTTATGTATATGTATAATTACATATTTATTGTATAAAATCATTCTAGGGGGCGACTGTTATTCGAGTGACAACCAATAGAATTTATACCACTCTTGGATACTTTGCCAATCATGTAGCGTTCTCATTGACCTACGTTTGGTTTGGGTTGGTTAATAACCTGAAACTATTTAATGGTTACCAAGGAAAAAACAGTAACTATAACATTGTATCACATGGAGTTTATGACTCCCCCCGTATAGTTGCAAATAAGAACTGCACCAATCGGTGTTTATCTTCAAATGATAGAAAAGTTCTTTTCTCTAGTGGAATATATATGTATATTTTCACCTGATGATGTAATTTGGGAAGGGGCGGAAGAACGTTACATTTGGAGTTGAAGGTTTTCACATGAACTCCAATCTCTATCCATGAACGAAGCATAATTATGACCGGCACGATTACTAATTGACAGTTCTGGGGATGATATGTTGTCCCCGCTATATTAACACAAGTACTTTTCCACGCACTTTGTACTCACTTGTACGCGAATCGGGAAACTTTCTAGTTGGTCACCCATTCTAAAATCGCTCCAGAGCAAGCATGTTTAACTCTGAAGTACACAAGTTTTTGTACGTGGATTTTTAAAAAGAATTGTGCACCTTTTTAATTTGAGTAACATTTTTAATCGTTTAATCCTCTTTAGATTAGACTTGAAATTTCGGGACAGATTCATAGATCTGTAATAATGTTGCGGACACATGGTTGAAATGTCAAGAACACAAGAGGAAGCGAATGTATTTTGGGACGATCCGCCTCAAGTTATTTTTTCTAGTTTCATATGTAAATCAGTTTTACATATGTTCGTACTATATATATAAAAAATAAGAGTGACGTACTTATTGCCAGCAAGTAAAATCTGTAATAATGATTTTGTTTTGTTTTATCTTTATCTATTTCCCTCCATATTAGTTTTTCTTGGGAGTTGTTAGCATTTAATCAGATGTTAAGTTACGAAAGTATATATGTTCTAGAGACAATTAATTGAAGACATATATACATATTCAAATCAGCATTTATTTATGATTATTGTTCATCTATAAATATGCATTACAATATGTAAATAATATTATTTGTTTGTTTATAACTATTTTCATATGTGTTCACATGAGATTTATGTTATCACTAAGAATGTGAGATCTTGAGTGACATAGCATAATTTTAAAATGGCCCCAATCAATGATCATCGAGAATGTGATATCGATAATGCATTGGAGATTAGCATGTGGTCTGCATCATATCCTTTGAGGATGTAGTAGTTCTCACGACTACGAATTACTTGATGATTCGTGATGGACACATGGACACTTTAGAGAGTGTTGGTATACCCAGTAGAGAAACTGTTTGATGTAATATATTTACGTGTCTACGGAAGTAACGATTTGAAGGGTAGTGTAATAGTCCTTTGAGTTGAGGTTGATACTTACTACATGTGTGGACTCGCGTGCTTTTACCATGACCAATGTTTGCACTCCTCGTAGGGGTAGATACGGCATATGTTGGATACATCATGAAACACATGTTATTAATAGTCGAACCAAAATATGATTCATTCCTCGAAATAGACTTGGAGAGAACACTTAACTTCTCATAACTAGTTTGATCAAAGTCGTTGGCCAACGCAAGATATATTTGGAATATTGTTCAAATATTATAGGATCAATTAGTAGAATGAGATAAAGTGATTAAGTTATTGGAACATACACGAATTCAAGTTCTAGACTTAATCGAGTGTCCGCGAATGAAAGGACCGTATCATCATGAGCTTTACATTACAGGTGGTTTACAATCCTTTCAAACGTTCTTTATGTATTAAGAATGTTGGGTAAATTGTCTAGGATTTTACCTAAACTTTAATTATATTAGTGCTTACTTACATAAGGCCCTATGGGTCACATAACAAGGTGATTATTCTACCATATGAGTATTGGAATGAATTAAATATTAATTGGATTAATTAATATTTAATTTACCGTTATTGAGAATTGATCTATTTGATACAAATAATTAATAAGCAAATTAAACTATCGGACTTAGTTAATTATTATACTTTTAGAAAGTAAGTGAATTAAATTGGATTTAATTTATATTAGAAGAAAGATTAATTAGATTAAATTGGATTTAATTAATTAAAGTAAGAAAGTTTATTTGGATCAAATTAGAATGAGGTCAAAGTATAAAAGTCCAAAAGAGAGAAAGAAAATAAAGTTGAAATTGGTGGGTTTCGAACCTGTGACTTGTTACTGGATGAACTCAAGCAAAATCAAATGAATTCAGACTAAGAGTCTTTGTGTACTAAGTTACTCCTCCAGTATATTAGTTACATAGAGGCCTGTGATCTTCATAAGAAAATTAGTATAGACGTTTTCTTGCTCCAGCTTGGCTTGGCTACCATGACACATTTCTTCCTTCAATTCTCCATAACCCCACTCACTAAATAGTTTAGTATAATTTTGAACGGGAACTTCTAGCATTCTTCGGTAGAATCAATTGCTCGTGAATACCGAGGTTTGGGATACTGATCATGATGTATTATTGGGTTCCACATATCATACATGATAAACAGATCGACGTGCTTGACGAACGAATTCAAAAAAAAAACTTTAAGGCTTTAAAGTTGCTGTCTAGAAAGCTATTGCGACAAGTAATGATTTGTTTGTTTACGTAATTACGTTATATAGTCATCAATTCAAGATCAATATGTAACAAAATTTTCGAATTCTACTGCGCTAATTTAAGATTTATCTTTACATATTTACCTACAGTGATATCAGAGCTAGATTGATTTTGATGACTATATACGTTTCTATTTGTGTATATTATTGTAGATTATAACGAATTATTTTTTTAATTTGTTATAAGTTATTAGAATGACGTATGGCTCGTATGATCATTAAATTGGTTAATGATTATCGAGGCAATTAATTACACTAATTCCTTTGGTCAAACGAACTGTGTTGTTTCATCGTTTATGGAACTGGGTTTGCCTTATTTCACAAAACAGAAACTTCCAGTTTCTTATAGGGGGTGGCATCGAATGCAAATGCCAATTTGAATCAAAATAGCTTTAAATTATATTTGGCATCACATTCAAGTAGAAGAAATTGAAATGTTGCTACTGTAGCATTTTAATAACTACTAATTATTGTTTCCAGTCCAAATTAAATAATTATGTCTGGTCTGATTCATTCCAATCCAAATCAAGCAGACTGAAGAAGAAGTAGCACAGAGAACTACAGTACCAAAACTAATTGAACTACAGTACCAAAACTAACTGAAGAAGAAGAAGAACAGTAGAAGACGGAAATTCGGAGAGGTGGTTGAGATGACAACTAAATAAATAAAAGAGGCGGTTGAGATGACAATTTTGGAGAAGAATCCGAGTAGCATACCGGAGCTGTGGAGATCGGCATCAAAATCGAAAGTTTTGAGATCGAATTAGTTTGAATTCGATTGAGGCGGAGAAGAAGCCGGAACTGAGGAGATCGGTGACGGAACCCAAGGTGGCGAAGAGGAAGACGCGGCGGTGATGGTGAGCAGGTGGAGTACGTTGTTGAGGAAGGCAGCGACGGCCGTGCGAAGGCGGCGAACATGACCGGGCCTGACGGTGCCCTTGTGCAGGGATCTACTCGCGGATATGGCGGCGGAGGTGGTGGATATGGCGGCGGCGGCGGCGAACGTGACCGGGCCTGACGGTGCTCCTGTGCAGGGACCAAAAACATTCTCGATTAGAGGAAATGGAGGATGAAACGTGAGTAGAGGTAGAATTGGATGGATCGGTGAATCGATCTGGCAAAATGAAGCCTCGTAATCTCTCGATTGGTGTGAGCTTTTTCCCTCTTTTTCAATTTCCCTCGTTGGCTGGAGAAATGGAGAATGGAATTTTGTGTTTTGTGTTTTGTGTGTGATGTGTGTGAGTAGAGGTGGAAGAAGTAGGAGAAATGGAGAATGGAAAAGTGTGTGACGTGTTTTGTGCTTAGTTGGTTGGAGATGTGACGTGTTATGATGTGTTTCGGCAAATCAAATTCTTTCTTCTCATGCTTTATTAGTCATCATTTTTATGATTTATATGTTCATAGGAATTTGATTACCTCTTTACAACTTTTCATGTTGTAAGTAATAACCAGGTTATTATTTAAAGGGTTAGTTTCATTGAGAACATTGTTTGATAATACTTATGATTTGTCTTCTACTGTTGATATTACATTCATAGTGAATTTGATGTCTTGTAAAGTGATACTTTCAATGTTGCTGAACTCGAATTTTTTACCGATGACACTATAAGGCTAAAAGTGTGCTCATTGTGAGCACATCTATTCCAATAAGCCAAGTGGCGAGATGAAGCAAAACATTAGTACACCAAGAATGATTCTAAGTATACTCTTATTCTATTATGTGGATTGATAAGCATATAAGTACGTCCATAAGATTATTAGATTTACCGTGATTATAATAACACGATAAATTTGTAGTGCAAAGTTTTAAAATCCTCGAAATAAAGCAAGGCTTATATTTCCAGGAAAGGACTAATTGTGTAATGGATATATGATATCCACCTCAAGAAAGTTAAATCAACATAAGATATTGATACTAAATTGAAAATGTTAGACATTTGTTCAATTGTGTGTAGGAACATTAAGACGGTAATGGACTTACCTATTATTAGTTGGGCTAATAGTGTAAAGGTAGACGTCTTCAAAACTCTGGATTAGAAGCTCCCGGCATTAGAAATAACTTCTTGAAAACACAATTAAAAGACCTGATATAACAAATCAAAATTTTAACTTCTATGGTTTATTAATTTGGTCAAATCCGTGAGATAATGAACTGCATAGTTAAGTAAATTAGATTACTTAACACCAAGTGTTTTAAAACATATGGATTGTGAATCTCATCACTGAAAAGATGATCAACGTATATCATTTTTAGAAATGATATAAACCATAGAATAATTTGAGAAGGTATTACCCTCATAGACTTGATCAATAAGAGTAATACTCGAGTTTGATTCATGAATTGTTATAAGAGGCATAAGTTCTATTTAGATGGGCGAACCTGAACTTGTTTGGACTATGGTAGTACCATGATGGGTTCCATTAAAATGGGATGACTATGTTTGGCATGGTAGTAACCCATAAACTTTGCTGCATATTTTATTTCTTGAATACACATTAAAGTAAAACTCAATCAATTATATGTTTATAACATGCTTGATCAGTCTAGGACAAAACCATAATAGTTATGGTTTAAGTTGTCTTCATATTACATATTGAAATATGGTTGCCATATAATTGTAATTAAAGACACTATTGTCAAGTATGGCTATGGATTAAGAATGGATGAATTTGTGGATGAGAAATTCTAATCTCTTTGAACATATGGTTACTTGTACCATGACAAACGTATTCTTGGAATGGCAACGAAGATGGAATCTAAAATGATTTTTAGTGCCACAAATTAACCATTGAGGTTAAACACTTGATGGATAGTCAGGACAAAGATTCAGTGGGAGAGTTGACTAATCTATAAGCTAGTGGGAGCATATCATTTGGTCATATGCCCGAGCTAGTGGGAGCATTTTGAGGATACCTCTTTTGAATGACACACCCTCACAGAAAGAATGAATGCAATTTTAAATTGCACAATCTCTCGCTTAAGGAGAGCATTTGATTGCAACCCTTGAATATTTTCACTGATTGTTTAAGACAATAATGAGAACCTCATAACATTTAGAATGTATACCTTAACGCAAAATACATAAGCTTCATAGGTTGTGCAAAATAATCGTGACAATTTGAATTGTATGGATTCCTCTTGGAGAAACATGATTTCAAAGACATTCCTAGAAGAATGAAGTTGCAAACCTATTTCGAGAGGATATTTGATATGAACTTGGAAAGGTGGCCCAAGGCCATAAAATCTTAAAAATGAATTAAATACTATTCAAAGTTTAGAGCTTGAATACATTAATGCATTTGATGCATATGTAAGTTTCAAGGAAAACTAAAATTAATTCTACTAATACAAATAATGGCTAGTTGCTATGGTTATGTTTAGAACGTAAACTATACAACCATTTACTGGTATTTTAGATAAAGTCCATTAAGATTTTACTCACTCTCGTTGCATACGATAATCGCATGATCCATTGGATGATGGTCTGATAGGTTTCTATGTGTAGAAAATTTGGAACAAATGTGTTTGACGTATTTGTGGACTTTAATGATTTACAATAAAGTCATTAATACGTATGCAAATATAGCAAGTCCATTGTGGACTCATGTAAGTCTTTAGGAATTGAAATTATTACTTGAAGGAATATGTCAAATAGTTTGACTTGTCAAAAGTAAAGAGATTCATACATCTTTGGAAGGATGATGAATGGTGGCTATTTAAAATGGTTGAATATGTGTTTGACATGTATAAATCATTAGAGATAGTTTTACCTCAACATTAAAATAAGAGTATTGGTTAATGAATACTTTCACTGTGAAGGACTTGATTATGAGTTATATAATATCTCGATATTACTGTTTCACTGGATGAACTTTATATGATATTATAAACGCATGTTCACTAGTATAGGAATGCGTTGTGTTGTTTAATGAATATTCTATAGAGAATATTATGATGAGTTATATAGGTGTACAGTCAATGGACAGTCTCATTGAAGTATACATCAATTACTGTAAACGTGTATTTATTATGCTTTCTGTAAGTTTTCTGTCCTCTTTGTAATCAAATCTGGGTTGGGAATGTGATTTGTTTATTGAGTTTTCTACTGGTTTACTGCTCATCCGAATATATGTTATTGTGGCTTATCAATAGCGGTCTTCTTGTTGAGTTGTGTTCGATTTGGTTTGCGTTCATAGGCTCTGTTTTCTTTTATATGATGTCGTGCTACTGTATGTGTGTGTTCATAATCATTTCTTGCCTTTCCTGATTGTGAATCTGCTCTAGTCTATCTGCATTTGTGGAGTAGACAGACTTTTGTATGTTGTCTGCACCGCTTGTTGCTTGTTTATTTGTCATTCGTATTAGTGTTTGAGATGTTGATTTGTAATTGTTGGTCTGTTGTGCGCTCCAAGTACCTTTTCTTCTTCGTCTGGTCTGGTTTCTGTAATAGATTGATGTTACGAGTTGTCTGCTAGTTCTTTGTGTTCGACTGTGAGTTGGCGTGTTTGAATTATCCCGTTGCAGCCGAATGGTTGTAGACTAATTATGTTGATTGAGTTAGTTTCATGTTCAAATTGTGTGGTGCTGGGTTTTCGAACTGTATCTTCTATTGACTGGGTTGCCCATTGATTTCCTTCTACATGGTGTCTTAGCAAACTGCTTGGTTTTAATTAATTTGTTGTTTGTTTTGATGTTGATTGTGTATTCGAATTGGAGTTTGTTATGTTATCTGCGAATTGGTGTGTTTGTGTGTTTATCGGTATGTATGTGTGTTTTTTATTATGACGGAGTTAATCGGAATCCATTATATTGCTCTGTTCATGTATTTAGAATATGTTTAGCTTATGTTGTCTTCTTGTTGTGTGTTGTATCAAACTGTTAGATGCCTTAGGGAACTGCAGTTTTGTTTAGATTTCTGCACTGCAACTGTGCTCTGCTTAATTTTAATTTGATGGCTGGATTGGATTCGATATATATTTGTTGGTTGCTATGCTATTGTGTCGATTGATTAATCAGATTAATTCTGATTTATTGGTGTTCGATATGTGTATGTTATTTAAGCCTTGTATTTATGTGTATAACATATTCGACCTTATATATGCTATTTTTGTGCTCGTTTATGTGGTTTAAGGTTAAGGGTGTCAATAATTATTTTTGCATAAGTATTAAGTAGTGTTACCTTTTATCATGATTTGTGGGTTGCTTAGTGTCCGAGGTCGATAAGTATTCAACCCAAAAACTTTTATATTTAAATATTTACCAAGCTACAAGAGCTATTTTGAAAACCTATATTATATTTAGTATTGCATCAAAAAACTATTGTGAAAGATCATAAAATCAGACTTCGAAAGAATTGCATCAAATGGTTTTATTCATGCTTCTGTTCAAAGAAAGTTATATTCGATTACTGATTTGATTCGTTATTCGATTGATTTTATTTGCTTCGCTTCGTTGATTCACACCTTGTATTATGACATGACTCGATTCGTTTATGTGCAATTCGTTTGTGGGGTTTTCGAGGAGGCATACTTTGACAGTTGTGTCTATCAAGTTGTTCATGAGGTGTCTCTGCTTACTATCCCATGACGCGAGGCAGAAGCCTCCGAGGTCATTGGGAGTAGTTGTAGCGTCCCGGCTTCGGATCAAGGTCCGGACATCAAGGATTATGCCGAACTCCCAAATATATATAAAAAAATGTATAATTATTACATACCCTAAATTTTGTTTACAAGTCAATAGCTATTTCATACGTCTAATACAGTAGCAGCAGGATAAGTAGCAAAGCGTAGTGTCAGTCTATCTACCCCAACCTCACTTCGTGCTCAATACTTGGGAAATCAAAGGTAGAACAGGAAGAGCGTAAGTCATATAGACTTAGTGAGGATAATCAAGCAGGAATCAAAATGCATGAATGCAAAAAGATAGCAAACCACCACAACAGGCTGATCAGGCAATTTTTAAAATGGGGAACCGTTAACAGGCAGGCAGGATCATAGCACATGAAAGGTGCTAGATTCACAGTACTGAAATAGTAACTGTCTTGGGCTGGACCGAACGGATCAGGTATCGGTCAAATAAACAAGTAGCGGCGTGACCGCGCGAGAGTTCCTTTATGATGGTCACGACCCATCGCAACACACATATAGGACAGTTTGAATAGTCCGAACAAGCAGGCAGGAGCCCGAAAGAATACGATGCAGACCGCTTTATAAATTTTGTCGAACAAGTCGACCAGACCGGTTTTCCAAGTTTTTCAAAAATAGTGTGGTAGCTTTTGAAATCATTTTTCATGCAATGCATATAATGTGGAACAGCAAAATTTAATCAAGATGGAACAACAAGAGATAACTGGAATAGAATAGCAGGACATAATCAGGTCAGAATATCAAGCTGTAATCATAATACAAATCAACAGATTCAATAACAATCATATAGTCAGTAATCG
>JAYMSP010004165.1:0-17112 GCA_036897095.1 Plantago elongata
ATTATGAGCTGCAAAGGCTAGAAATAGTCTGATTGCATCCAATCTTGCAACTGGTGCATATGACTCATCAATGTCTAAGCCTTTAGTCTGGGCAAATCCCTTGGCAACCAACCTTGCTTTGTTTCTTTCACCAGACTCATTCATCTTGTTTCTTAAAACCCACTTAGTTCCAATTACAGATATTCCTTCCGCAAATGGAACTAGTTTCCAGACCTTGTTTCTCTCAAATTGATCAAAGTCTTCTTACATTGCATAGATCCAGTCTTGATCCTTTAATGCTTCTTCAATAGTCTTAGGCTCAAAGTTTGAGATAAAACATCCAAAGAGAGAATTAACATTTTCAGCTATTGCTCTCCTAGTTCTAAAACCTTCATCAATTGGACCAATCACATCCTTTACAGGATGATCCCTAATCAATTTTATTATCGGCTTTGAACTAGTAGGGTCATTATCTACGTGATTTGAATGTGAATCACAATGATTATGACTTGATACTTCTTCAGTATCATTGATATTTTGTACACTAGAAGTGCGGTAAATATCAGACACTTGTTCAGTGTTAGAGTATTCTAGAATATGTCTTTCAGAAAGGTCTCTACGATGAATATTCTCAGTTTCCATTTATGGAATTCTCATAGGAAATTTTTCATCATGTCTAAGAGTCATCTGGTTGTTACTAGGCATATCATGCTTTTCTTCATCAAACTCATCCTTAAAATTAATGACATAGTTTCTCCTTTCTGAGGGTTCTTCTTCAGAATCCTTAATCAGGAGTTCCATGAATATTTCTGAGAGTTCTTCATCAAGGGGTATTTTCTTGCTTCCTTCATAGAATAATACATGAACTGATTCTTCAATCTTCTTTGTTCTCTTGTTATATACTTTGTAGGCTTTGCTATCCATAGAACAACCAAGAAATACACCTTCATCAGCCTTTGGTTCAAATGTTCTCAAGTATTCTTTCCCATTGTTAAGAACAAAACATCTACAACCAAACACCCTCAGATGTTTGATATTAGGGGGTCTACCAACCAAAAGATCATACGGAGTCTTGTCATGGTGATTGTTTATCAAACATCTGTTCTGAGTGTAGTGCTGTGTTTATAGCTTCAACACAATAAATTGCACTTATTTCAACATCTGCTAGAATTGTCCTTTCAGCTTTCGTAAGGGTCTTATTCTTCCTTTCAGAAACACCATTTTGTTGTGGTGTCCTTACTCAAGATAGTTGATGTTGTATACCTTTGTAGGTACAAAACTCTTTTATGTACTGGTTGACAAATTCAGGAAGTTTGGTATCTCCACCCTAGCATCACACTTTTGTTTCAGAAAAACAACGCAGGTAATTCTAGATAAGTCATCTACAACAACTAGACCATACTTCTTGCCTGCATAACATATTACAGATGATTCAAAAAGATCCATGTGTAATAATTGCAATGGTCTAACACATGAATGCCTGGTTTTGGACTTGAAAGAGGCTTTGGATTGTTTACCCAATTGACAAGTAGAGCAGACACCATCCTTTCTGAATGTTGTTTTAGGTAATCCAACCACTAACTCTTTCTTGGCAAGTTTGTTCAGAGTTTTGAAATTCAAGTGATTCATTCTCTTGTGCCATAACCAGTGTTCTTCAATGTGACCTGATTGACTCACCATGAAACATTCTTCAGTTGTGGCAGATGTCCAATCAGCGACATATAGATTTCCTCTCCACCTAGCAACAAGACTGTCTGCTTTGATTCATTGTCAATCAATTCACAGAAATTCTATTTAATTTTCACTAAATATCCCCTATCTGCAAACTGGCTCATGCTTAGAAGATTATATCTCAAACCTTTAACATGTAATACGTCAGAGATTGTAAGGGATTCCAATTTGATGTTGCCGAATCCTATATAAAGATTTAATTCTCCTACATCAAACCTGATGTTTGGTCCAGTATCACATACTCTATAATTGACCAAGTTTGCTTTGTCTCCTATCATGTGCTTCCCGCAATCCACTATCAAATAGCCATTGAGCCTTAGTCCATGACGCGTTCTGCACAAAACAGGAAACATGAGTTAGGTACTTGCTTCATAAATAAAACCACTTATACTAATCACTCTTCCTGTGGGAATCCATTTCTCAATGAATAATTTAGGAGTAGGTTTTTATCTACTTGGAACATAAGGTGGAATCATAAAATCATCAGATTTTAGATCGATCTTCCTTCTTGTAGTGTTCCTTGGTGTTCCTCGTGGTGGCTTCAAAGACTTTTCAGGTTTCTGAGTTTGCTTTTCAGCAAGCTTAGTCTTCCTGGCCATGTTTCTTCTAGCCCTGGCATTCAGATTTTCAGTGGCTTTGGATTGCTTCCACTTCTGATAATTGATGTAGGAAATTCTAGCTTTCCACCATCGTTCTTGTCCTTCCTTAAATTGTTGCATTAGGACTTTCCTGATAGCACGATAGTCAATACCATTTCGAGCACCACTGGCTTTCTGAACATGATTTTCAACAGCCTCACTAGTTTTTGCATCATTCCTATATCTGTAGAATGGTACAGTAGGAAATACACCCAGACCGACGATGCTTCCCTTCCTAGTGATACAACATTGTGGATGATCACAAGTTTAAAGGATCATGTTTCTTTTCAGAAATCTTTTCCACATGTTTCTTTGGGACTTGTTGTTCCTTCAAAGGTTTGGTCGCAATTGCTTTACCTTTGTCAAGAACCTTAGCTTTCTAACCAATGCTATAGGTATCTTTTGGAACCTTTATGTTGACTTTTTACAAAAGTCAACCTTCCATCACTCTTTATCAGAGGAGTGGAATTACTTGATTGGGCATCAAGTCCATGTCCTCCTTTCTCAGAAGGGTCTCTTAAGTATGATTGAACCTCCGTGAGAGTGTCATTAGCTTTGACAAATGATTTCAAAGAAACTTCGTTCTTTCTGAGTTCTTCAGTTTAAGAAAGAAGTTTCTTCAAGTTCTCATTTAGCTCATTCAAGGCTAGCTCATGAGAATTTTCATTCTCCGATGTCCGAGATTCATAGTGCTATTTAAGCGTCTTTAATCACAAATACCTTAGTCAAATTAGAAATCTCTGAGTTTCTTTGCATTCTTCTAGAATTTTGGACTTTGACTCAACAACTAAAATTCTCTTGCATATCTATCAAGTTCACTCTTGACAAGTTTCAAATCCTTAATGCCGTCATCATTACTTTCATAGTCCAAGAATTGTGATGTGTTTATTACCTCATCAGCCATAAGGCATTTTTCAATGTTTGAGATGTCAGAACCAACTATCTCAGGAACTGCACACAAACCATTCTTCTTTAGGCTAAAGTTGATA
This sequence comes from Plantago elongata, assembly GCA_036897095.1. Taxonomy (NCBI): domain Eukaryota; kingdom Viridiplantae; phylum Streptophyta; class Magnoliopsida; order Lamiales; family Plantaginaceae; genus Plantago; species Plantago elongata. Next base: position 3,338 of record JAYMSP010004165.1, read on the forward strand.
ACATCGTGAATTATCCCACACAATTCAGGTGATGGTAATTTTGAGTCCTATGAATCCTCACTATCAGAATCTGACTCAATATCCAGGGCATCAAGTTGAATTTGTCTTCGGTGAGCAATGCCCTCTGAGTTCTTTTGAATGTTCTTCTCTCCTTTTTGTCACTCTTATTAAGCTTGTTAAAAGCAGGACAATCACGTTTGAAGTTACCAGGTTTATAACAATAGAAGTAGATATCATTCCCAACATCAGGAACTTCAGTACTAACGGCTTTATGAGCATGGTTGTTTAGAGAGTTGTTCATTTAGACGTTTTTATACTGATGGTAATTTGGACGAGATGCTTTTTCAGCTTCTCTTTTGCTTTCCTCCTTTCAATCTCTTGACTCACATAATTCTTCATCTGACGCACAACAAGAGCATTTTCTTCAGACACTTCTCCGGTATCCTTCTTTTCAGAAGTACCTTGAGTAACTAGAGCAACACTCTGCAACTTTTCAGTAGCAGCCAATCCTCGTTCGGTTGTCTCATAGTTTAAAATGGCCAAATGTGAAAAGAGTTCCACTAGAGTGATTTGGGGCATTCCCTGATTAAAGTAGAAGTACTGGGTATGCTCCCAATTCTGGTTGAAGCATAAGACGATGGTTTTCACCTTCACAGAATTTGATTATCTATCACTTTCTCCAAGTGCAGCCATATCACTCATGAGAGTTGTAAACCGAAAATCAAGTTCTTCAAGAGTTTCAGTGGTACCCTGTTTGAAGTTTTGCAATTTTAACTTCAAAACCTCCAACTTGTTTTCCTTGGTTTTCTCAGTTCTAGCTCAGATTTCTTCAATCAATCACCAGGTAACTTTCGCCGTCTTTGCACTCCACAGTTTGAACTGTATATGCTCAGTTTTCGATCGAATGATGATGTTACGAGCTTGACTATCTAACATGTATCTCTTGGCATCTTCTGATGTCTAGAGTTCACGAGGTTTGTCTTCGTACTCAACTTGTCCAGCAACAACACGACCACTATCACTAGTAGAAGTGTCACTACCTTCAGTATCAACGTTTCTTCAACCATCAGACACTATAATCACGTGCTTGAGTTGTCTGAATTTGATTGGTCCTTCCTTGATGACATAGATCATCTCATCAGATTGCCTCAAGACGCAACATCATGTTGTTCTTCCATTTCTTGTATTCTCGTGTTTAAGAACCGGAGCATCACTCAGAGACATACATGCACACTTAACACAAAATTAAAACGTCCTCGAAAAGCGACAAAAACATTTACCTTTATGGGGTGACCGAGGTTCAGTGCAAAAGGCTTGAGAACATCCTGCTCTGATACCACTTGTTGGTCCACATAATGGCAAAGGAAAAGACTAGGAGGGGGGGGGGGGGTTAATAGTCTTTTCAAACATTCGTTGATAAACAATCTTTATCAGAAACTGGGAGGTTTCTGATACTTAGATTCAGAGAGCGGAGGACTTTAAGCGATATATAAACATGATTGTGCTTTGCAGTAATAATGTGTGTGTATGTAATGCTGGAATGTAAATACAATAATGTAAATAACACAGCAGTTTATAGTGGTACTGGAGGTGGCGTGATCCTCCAACTAATCCACTCGGCCTTTCTTAGACCTGGAATTCACTAGAATAGATAATTGAGTTCACCTTATAATAAATCCTATTCTAAGATCCCTACAAACAAATGGTTCCCAACCAAATGTTCCCCCTGAGTTTTTCCCTAGCTCCTAGAGTCTTTCTGTACTCAATATAACCTTGGAGCTATTCCTTGATTTTCCAAACCAAGTACTTCCTGTACTAAAGATAACCTTGGAGTTTTTCCTTGATTTTCCAAACCAAGTACTTCCTGTACTAAAGATAACCTTGGAGTTTTTTCCCTAGCTTCTAGAGCCAAATTCTTCATGTACTAAAGATAATCTTGGAGATTTTCCTTGATTTCCCAAAATAAGTACTTCCTGTACTCCATGGCCTGATGGTGTTGTTATATGTTGATTGTCAGGTAAGCTTCTATATAACTTTTCAGCTATGTTTTCAGAGAGTTTAAAGAGATTACACTACATGATATACTTTTTCAGTATATGGTAGTTCTCCATTCTGACCCAAGTAATTATAATGAGCTTCATAAAGGGTATCCGAAAGTTCAACATCTCTGTCATGAATAACGATCACTTGTTATAGGTTCAGGACACTTAGAACTACTAGTGATTTTTCGAGCTTGTTAGTCGAAACAATAAGCTTGAAGAATGGTAGTATGAAAGTTTAAGAGAATACTTGCTTGATATGTAGATATGAGCGTAGTTCGTGTGTGTATTTCTCAGCTTCTAAGTGATGATGTTTATAGATGAATTTGAGAGTCGTTTGAATAGTATCCATTAGACCTTCTCAAAATTCAATCCGTTCATATCTTGAAAAAAGTACTCAGAAGTCCTTTTTTCATTTTTTTCAAAGAGGGTTATGCATTGATCGACTTTTCAGCCGGTATAATTAATGCACTGTACTATTTCTTATTCTGTAGTCTCAACAGACACATGAGTCTTTCTGAAAGCTAACATACTCCTTGACTCGATGATGTCATATGTTCAGATACATGTTTATGTATAATATTTGCATTACACACTATGTTTTCTGGACATAGTATATGTGAGGAGACCAACCCTTATATCTTCATCATACTTGTGCAATCTTCAGTCTTCAAATCTTCGATTAAAATCCATTCCTAGGATACTTCTTCATGTCTTCTCAAAATAAAATTACATTCAGAGACCTAATGATTTTATTACAATTTAACTAGACTAATATATTAAGTGATTTACTCTTTACAATGTTCAAGTAAATTAAGAGTACTAGTTACCTTTTTGTACAAAAGATAAATATTGATACAAAATACTAATAGAAACCAATCTTGTTGTTGTTGTGGTGGTATTGTTGTGGCTTGTCAATTGACATTGGCTTTCGATTATGCTAATTGAATCAAGATTATGCGGACAGGAAGATAGTAGTACTTATTAAGCAAATTTGCTTCAATGTTACACCATAGCTAGTAGTCTAAAGCATATTCAAAACATTAAAAAAAAGCAAACTCAGTTGTCTCTACGGACATTGTGACTCTGCGAGGAACCTTATATTCTCATTTGGATACAAAATGGAGAATCAAATCCTCTGTGGCCCTCCAGATGTATTGCAGACATTCCATAATTCAGTGAAGTTCTTTATTCCATTCTCTGCTCCAGGTACAGTAGTTGAAAAATTGAAACACACAAATAATTACTAGCAGCAAATCACAAATTTATCTTATTGTTTTTAGTAGTATATCATAAATGGATCGAATAGAACGTTGTCTATTCCGAGCCTTTCTGCTAGCGGCGGCTACTGTTAGCCTTTCTGTTGAGTGAGAGATGAATGCCAGGATCATTGTGTGTGCAAGAAAAGTTGTAGAGAATGGAATTGTTTATCCCTTGAACGTTGTTATTCAGGTACGCGTTCATTGGTTGAGCATTGTTGGCCATTGCTCTCTTACCTTTGTCCTTGTTTCTTGATCCTTCTTCACCACTTTCACTGCTCGATAGATTGTCGTTGGTGATACCGCTTCTTTTTATCAGGCTGTGAGGATTGCCAATAGACTTCCGCGAAGGACTCAATTCCATCACCGCACCTTTGTTCTCACCTGCAAGAGTTATAATCCTCATTCCATCAGAATGTTTCTTTCCGTACCTATTGGTTGGTTTGGAAGCAGCAATGGAATGATTGTTGTGAGGAGAATTTATTTTCATTGGCTTGTCAATGAATTCTTGAAGTAGCACAGATTTTTGTTCGATCTTCGGTGGCACAAAACTCTCGTTTATTTGAGCAGCAGGTGGTAGTGTTAAGGGTGATGGAGAACGAGCTAAAGGCTTATTAACTTTCGGAGATTGTGCTGGAGTTCTTTCAGAATGATTTGAGACATGCTTTGAGATTGGGGAATTCGGAATCGGGCTTTGTGGTGACGAGTTTGGTGATTTAGTGTGTGTAAGCTGTCGGGTTGCACCTGTGGGAGAAGATCCTACACTCCGTGTAGTTGGAGCTGAGACATAAACAGGTGATCGGGGTGGTACTACATTTGATGCAGGTTGTGGAACAGGTGGTGGTGCTATAGTAGCTGCTGGTTGTGGAACGGGTGATTTTTGTTGTACTAAAGTAGCTGCAGCTTGTGGAACGGGGGATCTGAGTGAAGCTATAGTAGCTGAAGGTTGTGGAACGGGTGATCTGAGTGGAGCTATAGTAGCTGCTGGTTGTGGATCGGGTGATCTGTTTGAAGGTTTAGTATCTCCTGGTTGTGGAACGGGTGATCTTTGTGGTGCTACATTCACTGCTGGCTGTGGAACAGGTGATCTGAGTGGTGGTACAACAGCTGCTGATTGTGGAACAATTGATCTGGGTGTTGCTACAGGAATTGCTGGTGGAGGAACAGGTGATCTTGGCCGTGCTTGAGTTGATGTTGGTTGGGGAGCTGGTAATCTTGGTTGTGGAATAGGTGATCTTGGTGGTGATGGTTGTACAACTTGTGATGTAGGCTGTGGTACAGCAGGAGTAGGTGATGGAATGGGTTGTTGGACTCGTTTTGGTGAAGAAGGATTTGCAACTTGAGTTCTCGGTGGGTTTACAACCGGGGCTGGCTCTTTAAACTGAGTTGGGGGTGGAGGGGGCCTAATGGGAATGGAGGGTCTGATTAGAGACGGTAATGGAGCCAGGGCAGATGGATTACTATTAGTATTGCTAGGCGCGGTGGCAGGGGTAGGGATGGGTACTGGTGGACGCATAACAGATGATAATCGGAACCATGCTGGACGTTGTTGGTTTGCCATCATAGCAAACTAATTGGGTATGTATTTGTAGGTGATATGGTTGAATGACGACCATCATGCTTATGGTCTACACTGTTATTTATATCACTAAGTTGAGCATGAAACATGCCCAACTGAGTAAAGCTAAGAAAGATGGTAAGAGAAAGGTATCAGATTCAGCAATATGAAGAGTTCTATTACAGCTCAAAAGCTCTCCTAGTTAACCAAGCTTGGTATCACTTCTGCTTCACATAAAGTACTCCTCGCACTGTACAATGTTGTGCTCTCTGTCTTATGCATGTGAAATCCGCAATGTGTTTTCTCTGTTGTAGGACTGATTTCAATCCCACCTGCACCCCAGGTAATCCTGCTGTGTCCGGCATATATACCTCTAACCCGTTTGGGGTCAACTACGGTCCTCTTTAAATATGGTCCTACGAAAATTACTTTTTACATATAGTGTCAAAAATCGGGATAACCAAGCTAATTCGTTGCTCGTTTTCGGTCCTAAGCCATAAAGTACTATCCTCTTGACGAATTGAGCTCTATCGTGGTCCTCTAAATCATCAAATAAATCTCACATGGAAATTGTTAAAAAATACTCACTCCGTTCGAACTTCATCTTTAATCCGTCCCAACTTCATCTTCCCATCCTTTAAGTGGAAAAAATCTATCTCCTATTTTATACACTATCTCTCATATTTTATTTACTTTCTTTCCTTATTTTATCACCATCTATTCTATTTTATTTATTATTATTTTAATAATCACCATATCTCTCGTACTTTATTTATTTTTATTTTAAAAATTCTAACTTGTGTAGTGATTGGACTGTGATGACTAGCCTCTTAGATTGTCTGTGTCCTTTTTCAGATTCTTTTATCTGTTCTAAGCTTTTGATGGTTAGAGTTGGTCTGTTTTGTGGTTATAGTCTGCTCTTCTGGCTGTTTCAGTTTGGCCTTTTTCTCCTCTTGAGTGATATTAAAAGTTTATGCAAAAAAAAGATTATAATTGCATAGCTCCCAGTAAAAAGAAAGCAGCTGGTGGAAAAAAGCATGATTATTTAGTAGAAACTGTTCTTCTTGCTCTTCAGTTCTTACTCATTTTAAAAAATATTAAAAAAGAGAGAGAAAAGCCAGTCAGGTGCATGTTTACTTTGTTAATTTACTCCCTGTTGTCCTCTTTGTGGGCAATTCTACTGGTTGTTTTGTTCTCTTTTCTTTGTAGTAGTTGATCATGTTCTTATGGTGCTTATTGTTGATCTTAGTGAGGAGGGTAAAAGCTATTATGCAGTGATGTATTGTCTATCCTCTACATCTGCTCTATATTGTAGTACTCTGTTAGATTTTGCTGTACTCTCTAGTCTCATTTGTATTTTCCTGGTGCAATTTATTTTAGATACCATCTTGCACTTAGTTCAGTGTTGTGCTATACTTTTTCTGCTTGATGGTTTCAATAGTAGTGTTGTAATAGGTTTCATTTGTAAGCAGCTTCTTGGTGGAATAACTTTTCATTTTGCAGATGTTTGATATCCAAGTTTGCCTTCTGGAATCATATTCCTCTGATAGTGCTAGCTTCTCAAAGGCTTCTTTCAAGAAGTTGTCTTAAATCCTGGTTACCTTTGCATTTCCGACATGCTTTGGGACTTTGATCTCCTGCCTCCTTCATTGCTGGCTGATTCTTCAGCTTCATCAGTTTTAAGTAGTTTTAGGTTGCTTTTTATGGTCTTATATTTGGTATGTAACTTCTAATCTCGACTATGATAGCTCCTTTTATTATGCGTTGTACACGAGTTCTTACCCCCGTGATTTTCTTTCTTGTTTGAATAAATACTAGAAAATTGCACCAAAAAATAAAATAAAATTGTGTCCGATTCAGCGGGAAGATTAACCCGGAAAGAAGGGAGTAAATTAAAAAGTTACTTTTTAAAACTTATCATAAAACATAAGCATAAAAATGTCAAAAGAAAAAAAATGTAAAAATTATATAATTGTTCTGTATTTTTTTACTTAAATAGTTATTTTATCTAATTGTAAATGTGCAAGTTTATCAGTCATTGTTTCCACAACACTAGCCACCAAATGGTTGCACATTATATTGCACTTTTGTTATTATATTTTACTTTTATTCACTTTAATTTATTTCAAGCTGAGTTACTTGTTAAGGGTATACAAGAAGATGAAAGTGCTAAGTGTTGTCCTACAGTGTGTTCACAACACCAGGCGACAACACTTTACTATTGTACTTTTATATTTGATTCGATATATTTATTTTTTAACCTTAATCTAGTTCAAGGGTTTTAGGTTGATCGTGTAGGTCTAAATAAGTCAAGGGATTCGAAGTTAATGTTTAAGAACAGATCGAGCCAAGTTGATGCTTTAAATTTCTTCCTTTTATTTTGCTGATAATTATTTATATGTGAATGCCTCATATATAATCGTAAAATAGATGCGAAAACCATAGTCAGAAATTCCACCCGTACCCTATGAAGAAAGTTCAAAGCAACCAATTATCCTCATTAAAAGCAGCCTATGAAATGTTGTGAGTAAGAATGATGGGGCGCTTATAGCGATGTGTGGAAAGAGTAAAAAGAAAAGATATATGAAATGACCAACCAAAAGATGTCTCATGCGGTAGCTCAGACTCCCGGAGGTTGATCCTGAGATCCTGAAGGTCCTCCACAAAATTTGTTCAGCCAGTACTCCTGTCGTGCAAGCATGATAATCTCCATCCATTGGTAGCGCTGCAGGATTTGCTTGTTCTACTATTCAATGCGAGTGTTCTACTCCTGGATGTGTGTATACTCATTCTCAATGCTGGTGAGGTGTGGTCCTGTCCAAGCCTGGAGCCTCTCGACGACGTGAGAGTAGTCAACGACAGAGTCAACGTCGGGGGTGTCACAGTCGAGGAAGTAGTCCATGTCCTCAACATCAGACCCATCTTCAATGGGGTGTCAGACACCTCAACCCCTGGCATCCGATCAACTTGTGCTTCCACCATCTGTCTCATATCTTCATCGACAGAGGGAACTTTCCTGGCATCGCTTGGGTTGACTGTTCTTCTCTAGTGCGGTTGATCCTCGTGACACCCTGCGCGGCGCAAAAAACAATGATGAAGCAGGGGAATGCCAATAATGTTTGGCTCGTACATCGGACCATTACCACCCCGTAGATGGTATATCCCAAATCAATATGTAGGCCATCCAGTATGGCTCTAATGAAACGTGCAACGGGTGCACTCAACTCGACAAGGTGTATTTGGCACCACGCAGTATTGCAGCCACTAGGTGAGGAGCGAAGCTCTCACTTGAGATATTTCTTAGTGATCTTGTTGGAAAGAAGGAGAAAGTACAGGTACCAAATGTGAGAAGATAAGAAGAGTTGATTGCAAGGAAGAAAGAAATGTAGGGACTCGATTAGAGAAGAAAAGAAAGTTACGGGCAATTCAAGGAATCGAAAAAAGGAAGGAGCTAATAAGATTATAACACGTCGCTAAGTTATAACCGTTTGAGAGGCACGAAACAAGGAACACGAGAGTTTGAAGCACTGAATCATTTGCTACGTCACCAACGGTACCATCCTCTGTACGATTCAATCTGCGGCCATTCATTCAAATTCAGGCAACGTGATAATCAAGAGCCCATAATTGTTTTAGGGTTATCAAAGCACTCCTTCTCAGCCAATCCTGTCATTTTTATTTTTGATTTATGTTCTTAAATCAATCTGTCTGTAGGTATATATATGAACCCTAATCGATTCCATTGTAACAACTTTCTCCTTTGCAATACAATCATCTTTCTCTTCCTGTTTTCGACTTTTCTTACATGGCACCAGAGCGTAAGTCGTGATCTTCACTCTTGCTCTGCTAGGTATCATTGAGAACAAGTTTTTTCCCTTTTTCGTGCAATATGATTCTTTTCCACTAAGCTTCACATATGGCTGACTTTGATACTCCTCCATTTACTCATGTTTCTGTTACCCCTACTCCTCATGAGCATGCTGATCCTTTTAGCCCCTTTTATCTCCATCATTCGGACAATGTTGTCTCAGGGGTTATCACCCCCATTATTGATAAAAATAACTACCACACTTGGTCTCGTGCTTTTCTAATGTCAATGAGAATCAGAAACAAAGTTGGTTTCGTTCATGGTAGCATCTCTATGCTAGAAACGGATGATGCAAAAATGAAAACTTGGCAGAGATGCAATACTATCATCATGTCTTGGATCATTCACCCAGTTTCTCCTGAAATACGGAGCACTATTCTCTATTTGCAGTCAGCTAAAGACTACTTGGAAAAGCTTAAGGTGCGCTATGCGCAACCTAATGATGTGAGAGTGTGTCAATTACAACAAGAGTTAAGTTGTGTAACTCAAAGGTTTGGCTCTGTGTCCGACTTCTTCACCAAGCTCACTAGCTTGTGGGAAGAACTCAGTGATTACAAGCCTCTTGTTGTTTGTGAATGTAAGTTATGCAAGTGTAATGTCTCTGAAATACAAGAAAAGGCTCAAGACACTGATAAGATATTTATGTTTCTTATGGGACTTAATGACTCTTTCAATGTCATCAGAGGTCAAATCATGAAAATGGAGCCAAAACCTTCCTTGGACAAAGCTTACTCTCTTGTCCTACAGGAAGAAAGGCAGAAAGAGGCAAGAAATTCAACTCCCATAGTTGAGTCTACAGCCATGAATGTTGGCTTCAAAACGCAGAAAAAAAAGTTGCACTGGCCCAACTGCCCTAATAGGTCTACCACACCATTGATACTTGCTTCAAGGTGCATAGTTATCAAGCTACTCAGGCAAAGAGGCCATTTTATGGGCATGAAAATTTAAAGGTCATGGTGGTAGAGTGAACCATTGTACTAGAGTGAGTCAAAGTTAACACTGAAGTGATAAGCAATGGTGATACTACACCTTCTTCAAATGATCAGCTTCAGCAGCTGCTCACAATGGCAATGAAAAAGGGCACTGGAAACAACAACAACATTGCAGCACCTGGAGGAACTAACATTCCATCCACCTCCACTGCTAACAAGGAACCTGAAGTGAACCATGCAGGTATAAGATACAAAGTTAATTTTTTTTTTCAAAATAAACTGGAACCTTGGTTGTTAGATTCAAGTGCTTTTGATCATATAATAACATCTCCCATGTATTTTACTAAAAATATTAGAATACTTGACTCTTTTCTTCAGTTACCTAATGGAACTAGAATACAGATTACACACATGATAGATATTGAAATACCAGGAAAAATTATTTTAAAATATGTTCTGTGTGTTCCTTCTTTTAACATAAACCTGATATATATTAACAAGGTATGTGCAGAAAATAAAATTGCATTTCTCTTTAATGAAAGCAAATGCTATATAATGCAGAGAAGCTCTACATTGAATGATGCATGGACCAAGATTGGGCTGACTAAAGCTATTAGAGGACTCTACAACATCAATGATTTCTGCAATTACTTAAGGCTTATGCCATTTCAGCATGAATGAGAAAGACCTAGAATCTGACTTCAAGGAGCTCTTGTTCTGTCTGTGTATGTTCTCAGTTTGAAAGTTCAAGGTGGTGATGCTTAGGTTCTGAAAGTCTACTTGAAACCAAGGTTGAAGGGAATTGAGATTCTTAGGTGTTTGATCAATGAAAGACTCATTGATGTTGTTTTATGGCTTTTTTACTCCTCTGCCTTGATTCACATTTGATGTTGCTCCATTTGATGTTTATGTTTGTGGTTGTGCACTGGAACTACTAGATACATACTAATTTTATACTAGGGTGCGTGGGGTTCCAGCTGCCCGCATTCGGTGTGATTGTTTTCTTGAGGTGGTTTCTATAAAGGTGAGACAGATAATCTGCATGCATTGGGATATTTGGGTGTATGGAGTTCGGACTTTCTGCACTCAGTCCTATGTGCACACCTGTTTTAAAAAAAGAGTTTGTGATACCGTTGGGGTGTATGGGGCTCTGGTTGCCTACACTCACTGTGTGTCCTACTCATTGTGCAATAAACACAATACACACACACACACACACACCACATGCTATTGTTTCATTTTATTTACTTTTTGGGGAAATGTTAGGTGTGTTTCATGTTGCATTCTATCCCACTCTATCTTGCCTCCAACATCAGTGGTGTTAATCGGGTCTACGTTCCTTGGGGCTTAGTGACTTGCTGACTTAGAATAAGAGTCATCTAATTTTATATGTTGTCATCATTGTTGAGCTAACATTCTGGTCAACATTGGCTGTATTTGTTGCATAGTTGATGCAAATATATGAAAATCTTTGTGCTTTCTCTCTTATGTGATTTTTACATGTTTTTTGTTTGGGTTTGAGGGGGAGTCAGTATCCTCTGCATGGGAATGTGCTTTCTTGTTATTGTGTATCTTGTTACTCATTTAGATTGAGATAAATTTGACCTCCCTAGGACTTGTCCTTTTATCTCATTATCTTGACTTGACAGATTTTTGTCTCACTAACAAATTTTAATCCTGAATTAACACTTGTGTACAAATCAGATTTGTGCTTTGCTACATACTTACAGGATTTTTTTTGCAAATCTCATCCGAGAAAAACATGTGTTGATCAATTTAGCGTAAAAACAACCCACTAACCATTAGCCCATTTAACCCCTCTGACACTTATCTGGTTTTACCCACATCCCCACAAAAGGTTGGGTTAAAACTTTTCTTACCCATCTTCTTCTCAGCATACAGTGTCCCTTCATCTCCCTTCCAAAAACCATCACTGTTGATTCTCTCCCGCCCAAACAACTGTCAACATCATCTCTCAACATCTTCAAACAATCATGACGAACTCACCAAATCAACCTAAAGTGGTTCTCATAATTAGTTTATCCTCAACCTTTTTGGGCAGAGCCTCCAGAATTTATGATTCCAATTGAGGAACTAGGTGCGGCTTCTAAATCAGAAACCAAAAACCCTTCACATGTTCAATCTCCATCTCCATCTCCAAATCAACCAAAAATTTTTTAGGTTGACTCTGACTCTTCATCGTCTCACTCAACAAACGATGTTGCTGAAAGTCCTGCCAATTTTGGCCCTGATCTCATGGATGACGATACAAGTCTAATTTGCACTAAAGAAATGGCTCCGGACAATTCTGGTTCCCCTAACAACACTCCACCACCAGTGTCGAATGAGGACATGAAGAAATTTCACCTGAAGAGGTTAGGGTAACAGTTAATGATGAAGTGAATCAAACTGATGAATCTGAAACTGGAGAAGAACACTTGGAAACTCAAACTGGGGAAAGAGAGGAAAACATGGAGGAAGAAGAAGATGATGCTGACTCAATCTGTACAGAGGAGAGTATACCTGGTACTGAAGATGACTTTGCTAGTGAGTATGTCTTAGAAGGAAGCGACTCTGGAAGTGACCAAGTTCCTATGGTTATTGATAATGACGATGAGTCAACATCCCAAGCAGTTTCTGGAAACCTTAATGAGGAGGGCTGTTTTGAAAGCACATAAGAATATGAGTGTGAGGAATCTTCTGATGACTCTGATGAAGATTCAATGGATGTTGAAGAATCCAATCCTCAACATGAAGAGGAGATCCCTGCACCAAATGCTCATGTTTCTCATATTAACTCAGATTGGGAAGGAGATGCACAAGACTTCTTCTTTTATGCTCAGGTAAATGCTGATAAATACCTATCTCTAGGAAATAGATCAGTTGATATTGAAAGATTCATTGATGCAGAGTCTCTAGGGATCTCTATTCTGCAGTAACACAGTTTGAACATTTTATACCTGATGCAATTAGGGAATTATATGCTCATTTGTCTGTAAATTTTGATAATGTTGGAGGAGGAAAATACCAATGTATCTATATGAGAGGAGAGTTCTTCATGATAGAATCTAAGGACATCAATGATGTACTGCATGGGATAGAGAAGAAGTAGAAACCCCCATTGTTGTAACATATGATAAGATTGCTAGGGAACGTACTCTAGGGAAATTACAAGCATGGCCAGCTGTAGGGTCTATGGATTTGAAATACCACTCCTCCTTGGTGTCTGTATTAGCAAGAATATGTCTAAACTGGCTACCCACGTCCAACAACAACAAATTGAGCAAGGAGGCAGGAATGTTGCTCTACAGGATCAAAATGAGATATAATGTGAATCTAGGTGAAAGAATTCTCCAACACCTTAAAAAATTCAAGAAAAGGGGCTCCAAGAGACATCTCATTCTTCTTGCAACTTTGTTTGCAGTTCTAAAACTGCAGAATCTGATCATCAATGAAGGAAAAGTTCATCACAATAAATTCGAATTGATCTAAGTAAATAGGCAACTATTGGAGACTTCTAATAGAATTTGTGATCTCCCATGGGTAAACCCAGATATGCAAAATGATATGGAAGTGCCAAAAGAACCTGCTGCTGTGGAAATACCAGAAGGACCTGTTGTTCCTCCAGAAGTGCCTGAGTCCTCAACTGCTAGAACAACTGCAATTCAGTCTGACAATGTTATACCTAATGTTGACACTCATGATGGATCAACATCCCACCACCGTGCTGAATTTCTTGCTGCCGGTACTTCAACTGACCAAGAAAAGTTGATTATGGATCACATCAGGATGCTGGAAGCTCAAAATGCTAGTCTGCAAGAACATATTAACAAGAATCTGCAGTTTAAGAGTACATTGGTGAATTTTCTTCCCTCACAAAAAGGGGGAGATAAGACAACATAAATTTCGAACCTTTTAAATTTCATTTGATAATGAACATTGGTCTATAATATTTTAGAATTCCGTTCTGTACTCTTTTTGAATGCTTGTCTTGTATGATTGCATGTGGTTAAGGGGGAACATATGAATTAAAGGGGAGATTTTAATATTTTTTTTAAGGAGCCGAGGCTCGATTTATATATATATATATATATATATATATATATATATATATATATA
>JAYMSP010004166.1:0-17112 GCA_036897095.1 Plantago elongata
TATATATATATATATATATATATATTTGGAATATTCGGCACAACTCTTGACGTCCGGACCAGACCGGGGCCGTTACAGAAGGGTATCAAAGCCCGGTTTAGACCCATAGGATTGTGACGTATTTCTAAATACCAACTCCAAAAAAAAATTCCAAAAAAAATCGGGTGGGGAGTGACACATAAATATGCACTGTTATTACCTATATGTTACTGACTTCGACAGGTGAGCAACGACGAGAGTCGAGATTGGGATAATGAACGGAACTTCGTACAGTCCTGGGTCGACGAGGCCCATTCTAAAAGGATGCGCAACAGACAGGTAGCTGAACAGTTAGAAGCAGAATGAAGGGCTCGTGCCTGTAGCCGTGAGCGTCTCCGAGTAGTGGAGCATCGGATGCACGCCATTCGAAGCGAAATGGAGTACGTGAGGGCTGAACTGTCCCACATTGATCGTGCTTTGGATGATCCACTATCACCACCAGCGGTGATAGCCCCACCGTTGCACCCAGCTCCTTCGGCAATAGTTAGAGGAGGCATAGACGTTACCGGTCCGAGTGGTATAGCCGCCGGCACCCGTGGGTACAGGATAACAGCCCGGATGTCCACGCATCCGTATCAGCAACGTTCCTTGGCTCCACGATACGTCTCTTCCGAGGAGGAAGATCCGTCTGAAGGATCGAGGCAGGACGGATACAGCCCGGACGACGAGGCGTCGACTTATCGACGCTAGAGGTTCCAAATTCTATGTGTATTAGTAGCCTTAATCTGTGTTCTAGAACTAAGTAATGTAAATAGGTGTGTACTTGTCTGTTAAGTTAGAAATAAACAGGTCAACTCGACCGGAAGTCCTGTAAGTCTGTACTTGGAAAGTTCTTAGAAATCAACTCGGGTTTGAACTTATCTGCTTGTTGTACTATAGTTGATCTGAAACCCTTAACTCAAAGAAATAACATGTCCTAAGTTAAAACCTTTTGGGGGGATCGGGTTAGGCGAAAATTGTTCTATAGAATTTAAGTGGTGATTGCCTATTATTATCCTAAATGTTATCATATCTACAACTGGTTGTTAACCGAGTTGCACGATTTTCCGCATTTCAGACAAGTAAAATGTCTGAAGCCGACAGCCAGTAATCCGAAGCTCAGGGTGAAGAGTTCACGCCACTGAACCCATAGGTAACCCCTCCAACCCCCGGAGTGGAAGAAACCAACACTAGAGGAAGCATGCAAGAGATGTTGTCCTTTTGGACCTTTCTTACTCAACAATGGAAAAACCAGCAGCCACTGGCTACTGCAGCTCGATCTCCAGCCGTGCAGGGCGACGATCAGGTATTGGAACGCTTTCTCAGGTTCAATCCCTTAGTGTTCTTCGGGGAAACTGATGACAAAAAGGCAGAAGATTTTTGGCTCGATTGGAGAAGATTTTTGAGGTTCTGAGTTACACTAAGGAACAAACAGTCAAGTATGCCACCTACCGACTAGAAGAAGCCGCGATGAATTGTTGGGTACTAGTGAATCAGAGATGGAAGCAGGAAGGGATTCCATCGACGTGGAAAAACTTCGTATAGGAGTTTAATGACAAGTTCGTGCCTGAGGTAATTCGAAACGCCCGAGAGCGGGAGTTTCTGGAACTGATTCAAGGGAGTAGAAATGTAAGTGAATATGAGGATGAATTTTCCCGCCTGATCCAGTATGCTCCTCACTATTGGGATGATGAGAAGCGAAAAATTTGGAAGTTTGTGGAATGCCTGAGGTTGGACCTACGCCGGGCCTTAGTTTCAGTAAATCATGTGAGTTATGTCAAAGCTGTAGAAAAGATTCTATAGGTTGAAGCAGAGTTCAGGGAAATACGGAAGTTGGAGGAGAAGATTAAGAGGAATCGACCCGAGAATTCCTCAGCTTTTAACAAACGGCCAATGGAAAACAGAGGTCCCGAGCAGGCCCGAGGAAACCCCCGTCCCCGGGTTGAGTCTGCTCCTAATAACCCGTCAGCAAGGACCTCCGCCAACTGCCTGCTCCTTTTGCGGGAAGTCCGGCCATACCAAGACCCAATGTTGACTCAAGAATGGACGTTGCCTAAGATGCGGCAGTGATTCGCACCGCGTTCAGGAATGCCCGTATGCATCTTCAAGGGGGTCACGGCCCAATGCTCCTGCTAATGCCAAGCCTGCTGGATGCCAGAATATCCGACCTAGGGCGTTCATGATGACCGTCGAACAAGGGAGCCCTTTGGCGCTCAATGCCATTGAAGGTACGATTTATATTGCCTCCATCCCTGGTACAGCATTATTTGATAGCGGAGCAACACATTCTTTTATTGCTGCCCGATATGCTAGCAAGTTAAATTTTACTCCTGCGAAACTAACATATTACTCTGATATCGAATCTCCTTTTCGTAGTAGTGTGGTGTCAGACAGGGTTTACACTAACTGCGCAGTTGAGTATCTGGGTAAAAATTACCCAGCAGATTTGATAGAAATAATGTTAGACTCGCATGACTTAATTTTGGGCATGGATTGGTTGTATATCCACCATGCCATACTCGACTGCCGAAACTGACAAATTTCCCTTCGACAACCAACTACCTTTGAAGTTCCCACATCTGTCAAACCCCGAGTAATATCCGCAGCTAAAGCATGTAGATGCTTAAAGCAGGGATGCCAAGCTTACCTAGCCTACCTGATTAACCCAGCATTGGATCAAACTAAGATAGAAAACTTTGAGGTTGTAAGGGAATTTCTGGATGTATTTCCGGAAGAGCTTAATACGCTACCACCGCATCGGGGAATGGAATTTGTTATAGAAACTATCCCTGGAGCGGAACCAGTATCCCGAACCCCGTACTGAATGGCTCCACCCGAGCTCGTGAACTTAAAGTTCAACTACAAGAGTTGCTGGAGAAAGGATTTATTCGTCCCAATAGTTCACCCTGGGGTGCTCCAGTGTTGTTCGTCAAGAAAAAGGACGGTACGTTGAGAATGTGTATCGATTACCGACGGTTGAACACCTTGACCGTCAAAAATAAATATCCACTACCCCACATCGACGAACTATTCGATTTTCTACGAGGATCCACGGTGTACTCGAAACTGGATCTAAGGCAAGGATACTATCAACTGAGAGTCCTGGAAGGAGATATCCCAAAGACGGCTTTCAACACCCGATACGGGCATTTTGATTTTGTAGTTATGCCCTTCGGTTTGACCAACGCACCTGCATCTTTCATGGACCTGATGCATCAAACGTTTCGACCATTTTTGGATAAGTTCGTCGTAATTTTCATTGACGATATATTGGTCTTTTCCAAGAATCGGGAGGAACATGCTACGCACCTGAGAATAGTGCTCCAGACACTGCAACAACAGAAGTTGTATGCAAAATTCAGCAAGTTCGAGTTTTGGTTATCAGAAGTTAAATTCTTGGGACACAAGATATCCCGAGAAGGTTTACAGGTGGATTCGGACAAGATTGATGCTATATTAAAATGGAAACAATCGGAAACGGCCAGTGAAGCCAGAAGTTTCCTAGGATTAGCTGGATACTACCGGCGATTCATTAAAGACTTCTTAAAGATAGCAAAGCCCCTGCATCTTCTCACAGCTAAGAATGCTAAATTTGAATGGACCGAAAAATGCGATACCAGCTTCCAGGAGCTAAAGAAGAGACTAACATCAGCACCGATCCTGGCTCTACCTCAAGGCTCCGAAGATTTTATAGTCTACACAGATGCATCCGGAAGGATATGGTTGTGTGCTGACACAACGAGGGAAAGTGATCGCCTATGCGTCCCGTAGATTGAAACTGCATGAGCAAAAATATCCAACGCACGATCTGGAACTGGGAGCCATCGTCTTCTCCTTGGCCAAATGGAAACATTACTTGTATGGTGCGACCTTTGAAATTGTTACAGACCACAAAAGTCTAAAATACCTCTTCACTCAAAAGGAACTCAATATGCGCCAACGACGTTGGATGGAGTTCTTGGAAGACTATGACTGCACTATTACGTATCAGTCAGGCAAAGCTAACGTATTAGCAGATGCCTTAAGTCGAAAAAGGGACATTGCCCCAGCTGCAGTTAAATTGGGAGTTCTACAAGTGAAGCCGCCACTTGGATACAGTGGTCTCGCTATAAGATCCGATCTTTATGAACAAATCAAGGATGGCCAACCGTTGGACCCATCCTTCGACAAACTAAAGGCAGAAATACAGGGTAAGAAATCCCTTTTGCAACTGGATGATGAAGGAGCACTACGGTACAAGGAAAGACTGTGGATCCCAAAAGAATTGAGGAATAGAATCCTCAACGAAGGCCATAGAACCATCTATAACATTCACCCTGGAGGAAACAAGATGTACGCTAACCTCAAGGGAAAATTCTGGTGGCATGGGATGAAACGGGATATAGCCGCCTACGTGCAGAAGTGTTTAACTTCTCAGATGGTAAAAGCCGAAAACCAACGGTCAACTGGATTACTACAACTCCTGCCGATTCCTTGCTGGAAATGGGACTAGATCACCATGGATTTTGTTACCGGATTTCCAAAGATTCATGGATATGACAGTATTTTGGTGATTGTAGACAGATTAACTAAGTCTGCGCATTTCATTCCTGTCGGATCGCAATACAACGTAGAAAAGTTGGCGGAACTTTATATACGAGAAATTGTTCAACTACATGGAATTCCCATCAGCATAGTATCCGACAGAGATCCAAAGTTTACTTCCCGGCTATGGCAACAATTGCAGAAAGGTCTAGGGTCACAGCTGAACTTCAGTACTGCTGCTCACCCGCAAACTGATGGACAGTCGGAAAGAACAATCCGATTTCTCAAAGATTTACTCAGGCATTTACTGTTAATCGAGTTCTGCAGTCCTGCAGTTTAGATTTTCCAGGAACCTGAATCAGGCATTTACTGTTAATCGAGTTCACCTACAACAATAGCTACCAAGCCTCAATTCAGATGGCACCGTATGAGGCACTTTACGGTCGAAAATGTCGATCACCATTGGACTGGGATATGGAGGACAGGAAAAACACCTCCACTCGAGCAGAGAATGTTGTACATCCTGAGATAGTTCAGGAATCGATTGAAAAAGTACACATAATTAGGCAAAGGATTAAAGCGCCACAGGACAGATAGAAATCCTCCACCGATCGTCGACGGAAGCACTTGGAATTTGAAGAAGGCAACCAAGTGTTCCTAAAGATTTCCCCGAGAAAGGGGATTAAGCGGATCGGGAAAGGAGGAAAACTTGCACCTCGCTACATTGGACCTTTCGAGATAACCCGGAGAGCGGGACCAGTCGCCTACGAATTGGCGCTGCCGCTGAATCTTACTAGAATCCACAATGTGTTCCACATCTCCCAACTTAAGAAATACCACCCCGATCCTGAACATGTTCTCAAACCCACTGAAGTTAAACTCGAGGAAAACCTGACCTATGAAGAGAGACCTCTCCGAATCTTAGACACCCAAGTAAAAGAGCTTGAAAACAAACAGATCCCTTTGGTCAAGATTCTTTGGCAAAATCATACCCTCGAAGAGGCCACTTGGGAAAAAGTAGTTCAGATGCGGGAGAAGTACCCCTACTTGTTCACCGCGAATAGGTCGAATTTGGAGGACCAAATTCCCTAAAGTGGGGAAGAATGTAAGAACCGCAAATTTCCTCGTGTATCCGAGAATTAAACTAATAATAATAAAATTATTATTTCGCACGACATAAATATGTATCAATTACATCGAGTCAAAGTAGAAATTTAAACACCGAGAGTAGTCGCCGTAAATTGTTAATTACTATTATATTAACAAAATAATAATAAACATAATAAAATAAAAACTATTTATTTTAATTTTTCTATGGCTTGAGTTCGACTCAAATAGTGCCCAAGAATCGATTTCGCATTTTTTCGGATTTTATTTACGAGTCGTTTGGAAGCCAAAAGAAGCCAGGTGTATATACTGGTAGAATTACCAAGATACCCTGCCTCCTTCTTCTCTCTTTCCTAGCAGGGCATTTTAGTTATTTTGCTTCCTTCTTCTCCCCCAAACCGTGCCAAGCCGCCTGTGCTTCCCAAATCGATCGTGCCAATTCAAAAATTCCCCGTGTCAATCTCGCGCTCCCTCGTGCCACAGCAGCCAGCTCGCCGACCACCTCCCCATCCGGCCAATCCGCACCCACCGGCCACGTCGGCGCCGCCATTGCGCGTGGGAAAGGAAGGAACACGTGGACAAGGAAAGAACAGCCGGATACACGCGGCAAGAAAGGAGAAGACGGCTGGGAATGACTCACCGGACACATGTCGTGCCAAGCCGCCTCCGGCCGCCTCACCCCCGCCGCCACTCTCCTATATAAGCCGATCTCCTGCCCCATCTCTTCACACCACCACTTCTTCTCCTTCTCACTGCATTGTACCATCTCCACCGCCACTCTTCCTCTCCCACCGCCGCTCTCCGCCACCCATTCCACCACCACTGCCCGGCAACCGCGCCACATCTCCCCAACTGCCTTTTTGTTCCGAATTAGAGTCGTTCGCTTGACAAAAATCCAAGTAAGTCCCCCGTTTATTTTTCGATATTATTCGAATACGAACGGGAACCTAAGTCAAAATTATTCGCAGCCTCGTGCCGCCGTCACCACCACCTCGACTACCGACCTCGCTCGCTTTCCCGCACGCTCGCACGCTGCTCGGTTAGTATCGCCTCTTTCTCGTTTATTATCGAATTTTGGGGAAATAAATTATATCGTTATGCTGTTTAAATTATTTTACAGTAAATTACATCGAGTAGCTAGTACTATTGTATACTGTATATTGCGTGACTGAATTAAATATAGTGTCGACTGGTCGTCGGCGGTAGGTTATTTACCGCAGGTTGCGGACTGATTATTTGCGTCTGAATTTTTGGCCATACTGTGTGGATAACTTATATAGATGTAAATAGATCGACTAGCTGTCGAATATAGGCTATAGTATGATATACTGTCTGTTATATTGATCTGTTGAGGCGTAGTTAACTGGCCAATTGTCGTCCGTTGTCTGAATTTTATCTGTTAGAAGTCATATACCGGATTTAATTTCAGAAAACAAAATAATATGCCAAATTAACAGTTTTCAGAGGAAATAAATAATTTTAGAAAATTATTTAAGATTAAAAGTTGATTTTTGTTAAGTAGTGTCTATTATTTTAAAACGTTGATTATTTAACTAATTAAAGTATCGTAGATTCTGTAGTAAGTATAAGAGTCGGATATTACGTAATTTTGCGTACGTCATAGGACTTGTAGACTAGTATACTTAGACGTGTCATAAAATTGTTGGAGAATTGTCGGGAGTCTTTTAAAATTATTTAGTGTTGGGATTAAGTAGTATTGTTTATTTATTATCAGGAATTACGAAGTCGCCTTACTTGCAAGATATTCACGTTGAGTGATTACGAGTTTTTGGCATCCGACCCTGGAAAAGTTGATTTCGTTCCTTACTTGCCATTTCATATATGTTCATGTTATGTGCCTGACTGTCTAACCCTGACCGCGGCCACCCGACGACCGACCCCGACTCATTTACCGATTTAGATTTCTAACTGTATAAACTGTAGATGACCTGTACTTAGGGATACCTTACCTGTATTGACTTGATATTCCAGTTACTAATTTATACTGTACCCTGAGTCCATTTTATCGATCCCGGTTACTAACCTTGATCCTGTTTACTGATACTGTTACTGATCCTGTATACGGATCCTATTTACTGATCCTCATGCACTGCATTGCACGAAAACTGTTTTCCTGAAAAGCAACCACACACTAAAAACTGTTTTGGGAAACCGTTGACATCCTGTTAAGCTGGGTGATGTCACTTGCAGCAATCCTGTCATGTTACTGTTATTATCACTGGATGATGACACCTGCAGCAATCCTATCCTGTTACTGTTTACGATTTCCCCACTGCTCAAAAACTGTCTGATCAGCGAGTTGTGTTGGTTTGCTGTACTGCTGCATTCATACACATTTTCATGCATGCTTGATTATCCTCACTGAGTCCAAGTGACTGGCACTCTCCCTGTTTCAATAATCCTGCTTTCACATATTTTGAGCACGAAGAGAGGACTGGGTAGCTAGCAGACAAATGGACTCTGACTGATTTCCGCTGCTGATCTATCAGTATAACTATGTGTTTTCCTGTTTCAAATTATCTAGTAAATTTGGTATTGTAACAAATAATATTTTGATATCTATATATTTGGAATATTTGGCACAACCCTTGACGTCCGAACCAGACCGAGGTCATTACAATTATTTTATTGAGAGTAACTCCCAAATGATTAATGATTTATTTTCTAGTCCTAATAGGAGTATTAGGAGAGAAAATGATCATGGACTTCTCCCAACATACAAATTGTCCAAAAGCATCACCATAATCATTAAAAGTAGAAATTAAAGCATTCAGAGATTTTGAATTAGCCTTGCAAAAAACCATGCAATCATCCTCAAAACAAAGTAAAGGAATACCGGGGCCACCTTTACTAGCTTTGAGAGGAGTAAAATTGTTCCGACTAGCATGTCTAAGGAGGAAATGAGTAAACATCTCCTGGCAAAGAATGAAGATATATGGTGAAATAGGATCACCCTGTCTAATTCCCATTTAAGGAGTCCAAGGAGAAGACACACAATTCTTAACATTAACAGTGAAAGTACAAGACTTAATGCAGATAAGGATGAGATAAATAAAATGATCATGAAAATCAAACTTTATCAAAGTCATTTCAATGAACTCCCATTCCAATCTATCATAAGCCTTAGCAATATCAAGTTTCAGACCAATGTAAAATTGTTTAGACTTATTCTTCTTTCCAAGAGAATGTAATAACTTGTGAGCTAACATAACATTATCAGAGATATGTCTACCAGGCACAAAGACATTTTGAAAAGGGGACACAAGAGAAGAAAGAAGAGGTTTCATCCTAGCAACGAGAATTTTTTAGTTGATCTTATAGACTAATTGGTCTAAAATGGCTAGGTTCCTGGGGATTATCTTTCTTAGGAATAAGAGCAAGTTGAGTACAATTAAGATCCTTCTCAAGCTTGCCATATAGGAAGAAATCCTGCACATAAGCAGTGACCTCAAACTTAATGGTAGGCCAACTTTTGGAAGAATAGGGCATTAAGACCATCAGGTCCAGGAGCCTTATTATTGCTAATAGAAGAAACAACCTCCCAAATTTCAGTATCATAAACAGGTTTCAAAAGATCACAAGATTGCTACTCAAAAAGGGTAGGAGAATTAATATTGAGAAAAGGATCTAAACAAGTGCGCTGAGATTGAGATTGAGAGGCAAAAAAGGATCTGAACACAATCATAACCCCCTGATCAGTATGCCAAGTTCCATTGCTATCTTTAATACCATAAAAGAAATTAGCTCTCTTTTGATGGGTAGCTTTAGAGTGGAAGTATTTAGTGTTGGGATCCCCAAACTTAATCCAATTTTTGAGAGAGAGAGAGAGAGAGAGAGAGAGAGAGAGAGAGACCTAAATGATCTTGATCAATCATTGGTAACTCATACCATGTGAAACCAATATGTAAGAAAAGATTACATAATGATGTATTAAGGGAAAAGTAAGTAGCTGGAACTATGTTATATAGGTACTTCTATCATCAGTTAGGGTGTCACATTGACTAACGTTAGTCACCTAATTTTAATCTGAATTAAAACTTCAACGGTTGATATCAAATAATGTCCTACCTTTCGTACTAAGTGTTGCCATGCAGTGTCATTCATGTCGTATGTGGTATTGCGTTACGTGTTGCTCTAACCACATACTTCTCTTAAATATTTTTAAAATATAAATGTTTACATATCATTAAAACAATTCTTCATATATTCAATACTCCAATTGACAAAATTAAATTCTTTAAACAAAAAATTAAAATCAATAATAAAAATTAAATTAAAAATTCTTCAAAGTAGGAGATTAAACAAAAAATAAAAAACAATAATAAAAATTAAATTAAAACAATCGCAGAATTTTAATCTAGGGTTCATGTGAATGTTGTCCTCTTTCTTATTGATTGTCAGCCTTGATTTTGATTAATGTGAATATTTGTGACTAATTATAATTTTTAAGATATATAATTCTCTTGTAATTATATAATATGTGTTTATTTTTTTATGAATTAACGAAAAAATTGAATTAAATAATAAGTAGCGATTGATGATTATAAAAAACAATAGTAGAGTGCGATGTGGAGCAATGATTGAGTGCGATAGAGATCAATGGATATGTGTTAGATGTTGATACGTTGACTGATAATAGTCAGGTCGACAACACCTTGACTGACGGCAAAAAATATGATGTTATATGAGCTCTTTTAACCGTTATGACTAATGTATCTAGTACTACTCTAATCTCTGAGACTTAGGTTGTGTTCCTTTTCATCTGAGATTTAATGAACTGCACTGGACTTAATTGAACTGAAGTAAGGTATAAAATTATAACTAACCCCAGCTGAACTGAACTGAACTGGACTGAACCGAACTGAATTGATTTTCAGTTGAAAAAAATACAGCTTTATAATTTTCGTATTAGAATTTTAAGTCGTTAATCAAAACATATTAATACGCATGTATCTCTCCACTTTGTTTGAAATAATATAATAATGTTTTATGGGTTTAAATTATGTATCATTTTTTCTTTATAAAATTTGTGATGTTATTTTATCTAAACTGTAATATATATATTTTTCAATCCATTCAGTAATAATAGTGTTTTAGGATACTATATGGATCGTGTGGGACAAAATTGACAGAAGCAGCTGGATGTTTGAGCCCTCAATGTGGACCAGACTCTCTGATTACCAAAAGAATGGACCAATGGCAAGATAACAGCACATTACACGAGAGTGGATCCATGACTAAGCTGATTAGTTAGATAATAATTGCTGGGAAGACAAAACACAAATATAAATACAATAACCAGCATTTATTAGTAATAATTGAATTCCAATAATGGAAATTGCATTGGTCAGTCGACTAAAAACATGTCCCAATCCGGAAATAGTAGTATGGAATTTGTAGGCCTGCCTTCCTCTTTCCAGTGCCTCTACTTTTGGGTTCTAGCCCGGCCCACATCCTTCTCCAGGCCGGGTCACGTTCTATGTTTCGCTTTTCGATCGAATTTCAATTAATTGTTTAATGTAGAATTCGTATTGAATTGTCTCATCCAAATTGAATTTTTGTATGATTTTTGTACACAAAAACATAACTGAAAATTTAAAATTCAAACAATTCAATCTGAATTCTATACCAGATAATTTACAAACATTTTTACAAAATACTCTACTCTACTTGATGTTGATCTCTTACACTTTGAGACCTAAGAGATCGCCAAATTCCACATGTAATGGTGCAAAATGCAAATCTATGTCCAGAATTAACTTATTATACATGGACATGGCTCTAGTTGTGGTCCATATATTTATGTAGTACATGAACTACTGCATGGTCCTAATAACTCATAAATCTAATACTCTGAACCGACCCTTTTTCATCATGTTTGGTCCTAAATATTTTCCCTTTTCTCTTTAACAAACGTTTTGTAACTACCATTCCTCAGGCAAATCAACATCTGATGTTCATCTACACAGTCAGCGGCGGTCCTGGCGGAGCCAAAAAATTGAAAGTAGGAGACGGAGTATTATAACGCTCACAATATGTTATTTAGTAAGATTGAGTTAGAACATGAAGGGCCGTTTCGGATCAATATTAACACTTAATGCATCATATATGTTTAAATATGAATGTTCAAAGAAAAATGATTAGGAAATAAAGAACCACGTTATGATGAAAGAATATAAAAAATTAAATAAACGACCCACTTATATTTAGACCGTACTCTATGTTTCTTCATCTTCTCAAAATTGTCAGCTATTAAATCAATGTCAAAATCCTCGACAATTCCTTTTTCTTTTTCAATATGCATAATCAAATTGCCCGAAAAAAAGTCACCCCATCGGACTCTGCATTCTTATATATGTGATTTCATTACTGAAAATGCACGCTTAGAACTTACTCCAAAAGTATAAAAATTGTTTGGGTAAGTGATGTGGAACGAATAGCGTTTAATTAGATTTAGAATGTCAAGGGTCAAAGTTATATTTTCATTATTTATTAGAATATTTTTGTTATTCAAGTATTCTGGTAGCAACTAGGGTTAGGGTTTACTAACTATTTAAGTACCTCTTCATTATTTTGTAAGAGCAGTTTTGAGTTTATATAAAAAATTGAGGTGTTCCTCCAAATCTGTCAATTCTCGGTATTCTGCTGAATCAACGAGTCTTGAGTCAATTCTCGATATTCTTTTGAATCAGCGAGTCTTGAGTTTATGTTCTTGTGAATCAACCACGCACGCTGCATCAGTTGGTATCATATTCAGGTAATCTTGGCCGATTTTGGTGAAGAAAAGACAATTTTCGTATAGCATTGACAGCACAACATAGTCCGAGTAAACCAGAGTTTTCCATTGATTCAGCCGTTGGATCGTCACGAAATTTTGACAGCTGCAAGCCAACTCATTGATCTAGAATATGAACGATGGAGATCAGAATCTAATTAGGGTTGATAGGTCAAATCTCGTGCGCCGTCAAGCAGTAGATTTCTGGAAACTATGTTCCGATTTATGACTTTCTTGTGTGACAATAGTCAAGATGGGATTGAGAATTTGTTCACCAATGAGGAGCGTAGTTTTGAGACAAACTGGAACGAGTATCCTATTTGGGATGACTACCCTGATGGAAAAGGTAGTGACGAAGATAATGAGTTTCTTATTATCTAGGATGAGGAAGTTTTGGAAGATAGAAAAAGATTTGTTGTACAAGATGTGCTTGTCTCTACAACAAATAATGATTATGTGCCCTATGGGATCCAAGTTACTGAAGTACAATCGAAGATAACTGAGTTGTCCATATCCTTTGGTTCGAATTTAGAAGCGTCTAATGAGAAGGAAGATGGTCAAGAAGTGCATCAACAAATTTTATTGAAAGATAGAACGTTAGAGAAATACTCATCGTGGCTTATATTACTGGATAAATTAAATGGAGTTTCCATGATCAAAAACATGCAAGACCAGTGTTACCAGCATTACACACACCTACATGTGTTAGAGTTTATTGACGACGTCCGATATGTATTTGATAGAGGAAAGAATGATGCCCTTATGATTCGAGGACGAATCTTTTCTGCCTGGAGAGAATGATGTGGAACAAATAGCGTTTAATTAGATTTAGAATGTCAAGGGTCAAAGTTATATTTTCATTATTTGTTAGGATATTTTTGTTATTCAAGTATTCTGGTAGTAACTAGGATTAGGGTTTACTAGCTATTTAAGTACCTCTTCATTATATTGTAAGAGCAGTTTTGAGTTTATATAAAAAATTGAGGTGTTCCTCCAAATCTGTTAATTCTCGGTATTCTGCTGAATCAACGAGTCTTGAGTCAATTCTCAATATTCTTTTGAATCAACGAGTCTTGAGTTTATCGTTCTTGTGAATCAACCACGCACGCTGCATCAGTAAGCCTCTTAATTAGTTAATCATTAAACTATCTCTTTAATCAAAAAAATTGAAAGACGTGGATAAGTGGAAGATGGATAGATGTTCTTAAGTATATTTATAATGTTGGAAAAGTATCATATACCACCCCTGCTGTAAGGTCCGCCAAATTTTTTCGTATCCAAAAATTTTATTTAAATATTACTTTTATTATTTCGAACGAGTGAAAATATTACGTAAGTAAATTAGGTCGAATTTAGGATTTTAACGCCGAGCGGATTCGACGTTAAAATGAAATTTCGTAAATTATTAATAAAATAATAATAAAATAATAAAATAAAAATTATTTATTTTATTTTTCCTATGGC
The DNA here is from genome assembly GCA_036897095.1 of Plantago elongata. Classification (NCBI taxonomy): domain Eukaryota; kingdom Viridiplantae; phylum Streptophyta; class Magnoliopsida; order Lamiales; family Plantaginaceae; genus Plantago; species Plantago elongata. The sequence continues at coordinate 13,910 of JAYMSP010004166.1, forward strand.
TCGAGTACGACATGAAAAGTGTCCGGGAATCGATTTTCCATTTTTTCGGATTTTATTTGCAAGCCGTTTGAAAGCCAGACGATTCAGTTGTATATAACCATAAAAAAACCAACCTACCCTCACCTCCCTTCCTTCCCTTCTTTTCTAGTAAGGGTATTCTGGTCATTTTGGGGTCTTTCTTCCCCAAATCATCAGCTTTTTCTTCCACGCCAATTCTCCATTGAAGCCGCCATTGTTGAAGCTTGACCGTGCCAATCGGTCCGGCCCTGTGCACCCGCGTGTGCCAACCGACCACCTCGAGTTGCCATTTCAACGGCGCCGCCTCCCCACGTGCCCTTGCGGCCGAAATCCACGCGGAGAAAGGGGAGAACGCGAGTCACCGTGAGGAGGAAGGAAATCCGGCCAAGTGACCATCCACGCGGCCGATTCCGGCCCTCCACCGCCTTCATTCCACCGCCTTGGACCCCTATATATACCCGGCATTCCTCAGTTCATCCTCACACCGAAAATCTCTTCTTCTCCTCTTCTTTCTTCTCGGTTTTCCCCAATTCCTCCCATCTCTGCCACTGCTCCTCCGCGCCGCCACCACCAGCTCCGGCCATCTCCAACCACCCACCACCACTGCCGAACTCCATTATCCGGGATAGTGTCGTTAACTCGACCCAATATTCCGGTAAGTTTCCTCGCTCGATTTCGATTAAATTCGAATAAACGAACGGAAAATTAAGTTAATAATGTTCGCAGCCTCGCCACTCGTCAACCTCGTCTTGGCTACTGTAACACTGTCCAACTCTCGACGCACATTCGGTCAGTATCGTGTTATCTTATTGTTTATCGCTAATTATCATTAGCTAATATTTATCGTTAATTAATTACCGTTAGTTAATTACCGTTAAGTAATTATCGTTAGCTAATTATCATTAGCATCAATTAATATTTAATTATCGTTAATTAACGTTAATTATTATCGTTAGCATTGATTAATATTATTATCAGTTAATTAGCATTAATTATTATAATTAGTATTAATTAATGGTTAATTATCGTTAATTACCGATTAGTAGCATAATTAACCGGTTATCAATAATTGTTAGCAGTTAATGGGAATTAAATTATACCGTCAGTCTGTTAAATTATTAGTGTCGACTGGCCGTCGACAGTAGGATAATTGCCGCTGGCCGCGGACTAGGTTGAATTAAACTAAAATGTATAATGTTGACCTTTGTAAACGTCGACTTGCCGTCGACTAGGAAACTGGAATATAATATTATTTAATGGCATTATACTGTTGGAGGTTGGGATATTGCTGGGCAGACTTGTCGTCTGTGGTTTGAATTTATCTTTTAGGAGTCCTATACCGGATATAGGATTATTATACTGAGACAGACTTGTCGTCTGTTGCACCTGTTAGAATTAAATTACCAAATAAATTTCAGAAAATGAAATGTCACCTCGATGATTGAAAATAAATAATCGAGCCTTATTAGATAGTACGAGTACATGAACCAGTAGAGATTCAGATATGGGATCCGTTTATCTACGTCGTAGGAATTATAAACTAGTATATAAAAGACATCGTCATACTGTTAGGGAAATTATTAAGGATCTTTAAATAATTTAGTTTAGAATTAAATAGTATTGTTTATCTGTTTATCAGGAACCTCGGAGTATCCTGACACGCCAGATACCTACGGTGAGTGATAGCCGGCCTTCGACATCCGGCCCTGGGAAAGTTTGCTACTATTCATTTCTCGCACTTTCATTCTTGTACCTGTTTATGTGCTTGACTGTCTAACCCCGACTGCGGCCACCGAACGACGACTTACTGACTGCGACTCGACTGTTGATTTTGGTGCCTAACTGTAAAACGTAGATGACCTGTATTGGAGAACCTTACCTGTATTGACTTAACATTTTATTACCCCAATTGCTTAGTAATATTGTATACCGAGTCTTGTCTACTGATCCTGTTTACTGATTAGGTTTCTAAACTATAGTTGACCTGTACTTAGGATACACCACCTGTTGTGACTTAACATTTTACTGATCCAATTGCTGATTTATATTGTACACCGAGTCCTGTTTACTGATCATGTTTACTGATCCTGTTTACTGATACTGTTACTGCTCATGTTACTGATCCTGCTCATTGTTACTGTTACTGAACCTGCATATGTTCCCTGTTTCTGATCCTCATGCACTACATTGCACGAAAACCGTTTTCCTCAAATTATAACCACACACTAAAACTGTTTTGGGAAACCGTTCACGTTCTGTTTAGCTGGGTGATATCACTTGCAGCACTACTGTTACTGTCGTCGGGTGGGATACCATGCCGCAGTACTTGCACCCATTGCCGTTGGGTGGATCACCATGCCAAGACCCCATATTGTTACTGTCTTCTGGTGGGATCCAATGCCGCGGTACTTGCACCCACTGCCGTTGGGTCGATCTCCATGCCACGACACCTCCTGTTATTATCGCCGGGTGGAATACCTGCAACGATCCTGTCCTGTTCCTGTTTGCGATTTCCCCACTGTTCAAAAATAACTGCCTGATGAGAAAGTGTGTTGGTTCACTGTACTGTTGCATTCCATACGCATATTCATGCATGCTTGACTGTCCTCACTGAGTCCTAGTGACTGACACTCTCCCTGTTTCCAATATCTTGCTTTTTCAGATTTTGAGCACGACGACAGGACTGGGTAGAACTGACAGACGGACTTGATCAGTCCGCTGCTGGAATCTTAAGTTTAAATGTGTGTTTCTGTTTTCTGTTTTAAATTATCCTGTACATATGGTTTGTAACAGATAATATTTTAATATTTTAATAATAAACATGTATTTGGAATATTCGGCACAACCCTTGACGTCTGAACTAGATCCCGGGCTGTTACATTTAAATTTATTGAACAATATTCGTTAATTTTCATTTTTTTTAATAAGTTCCAGGCGAACTCAAACTCATTTAAAGTTTTATTATTCACTCAATTTTATTAACGAATTGAGCTAGAACTTAATTCCATTGAGCTCAAGCTCCATGTGGCAGCCACCATACCTGCTAAGTTATTTGAACACCACGACTCAATTTTATTAACGAACTAAGCTAGAACTTAAATCCATTGAGCTCAAGCTCCATGTGGCAGCCACCATACCTGCTAAGTTATTTGAACACCACGACTTTTAAGAGTATTAGACTATCT
>JAYMSP010004167.1:0-17106 GCA_036897095.1 Plantago elongata
GAATGATGAAACCATGTGATTGGAGTCAGTTGGTTGCTGTTCTCATGTTGTAATTTGTATCTAGTATTATAGTCGGATGGAATGTACCAAAATGTTATTAAAATATTGATGCATCTATGGATACGTTGCAGCATTTTGAAATATTGCTCCTTTTTGGAGTTTTCCTAACGGCGTTGCAATCACTTTCATCCTTGTACATTTGGTATTTCCCTTCTAGTTTGATTAAATTTTTGGACAGGCCTTTTATACTTCCATTATTAGCTAATCATGGTTTCTGACACTTTATGTTGAAGCTGTGGCAGCTTGGGGAACTTATCGATGAATTCATCCATAAGCTTATTGGCTAAGAGCATTATTTGGGATGCTGGAATTCCCTTTAGCTGGCCTGGAACCTGTGAACCCCAGATTTAATCGAACTATATGGAAACAAATAGATGAAGATGAAGTCGTAGCGATTCACTTCCATTTTTATGTATTTCTTGGTTGATCGATGAAATGTGATTGCGAATTACATAGTACGTATTAAATTCCATGTTCTCCCACATCTTTGCAGAGAGCTGAGAGAATGGGATGGAAACTATTAACAAAGGCGAGTGGTTAAATTTTGTGTTTAACTCGTCCTGTCGGGGGTGCTTAGGCGACTCACTAATGAACGTATAGTGATGGTGAGCCGTGCCAACACCAACGCTTGCGAACACAATTCTATCAGGCGAGCATGTCCTGCCCTACATTGGTGGGCTGCCCGTCAATTTTTGGAAGAGGCCTCTCTCTGAGGTCTCTCATAAAAAACCAAACTCAATATTGCAGTTAAAATCATGAACAGACTATGCAAAATTGTAATTGTGTGATTAAACGAGACAACCTATCTTGAGGCAATTCAGAAAATGGTAAAAAGAACACTAAGGAGTTATGCCAACTAGATTTACTAATAGGAAGTTTAATTACACCATCGTGACTTTCCACCAGGAGATTATATGGGGAATCATTCAAAAAGTAAGCCAGATATCTTCAGTAAGATTAGCGTTTAAACAAGTCGAAAGGGAGCCTTTCATTATCATCAGTAAATTAACAGCAGATACCATATTCTTGAACAGCAGACACCTGTTATTACTCGATAATAGCATCAAACCAAGGCTCAAAACTGCAACTGATAAGGACCTGCTGGTCTGCTAATAAGAATAATACCTCTGTGCATCAATATAAATAGAGTACTTGAGTTATTAAATAAAAATCTTAGATTAGAGGTAGTAAGTGATAGGAATTCTCCTGGTCTTATAGTATCAAATTAGAGCCTTGGGTGTGTACTAATATTTAAAGGCGGACTTATTAATGTAAAACATTTGTGTAAATAATTAATTACATAATAAGTGCACTCTTCCATCAGAGTACAAAGTACATGTAAGAAAAACACAATCTGCCGAACAGAACAGCCCAGGAATCACCATTACACAATTCTGGTGCTTTTGGCATATTTGAAGACAACAGCCGAAGTTCATTAAATTTTAAAGTATATTAAATTTGAAGAAAATAAAAATCAAACTGAATTGGGCGGGGTGTGCCAGGCCCGTGCAATAGTGCAACGCATGGGCGACACTTAAAGGATCCATGTAGCAAGCTACACATTGGACCTTTCCCCTACAAAAATTAGATTAATATAAGAATGAGCCCAAGTCCCTTTTTATTCTTCATCTTCTGGAAAATGTTCTCTCCATTTAGCAGTATGGGATAATAGAGTATACCTGTTGATCTATAAAACACATCTCACTTGCTTTAGATAAACTCATAATTTTGTCATTTGATGAAAAGGGTACCTTAATCTTCCAAAAATGAATATTGTCCATACCATATTATTCGGAATGAGAAGGCAACGTTGTTTTCTCAAGCAGGAGCTAGTGTCCTTTAGGCTCTGGCTGAGTAGTGAGCAGACGTTATGAACATGAAAGGATCCATCTATTTAATCTTAAGGCAGATATCAGAGTCACCAAATCGCATTTGATGTTTTTTAATATGGAGCCGAGTAGGAAAGAGATTTCTCAACCAAGAGTGCCTTTTGATAAGCTAAGATGGAGTCATTCGATTCAAGATGATAAGTAATGTGGCAAAGATGAGTATACAAAACCACCTATAAGATTACAATTGCTAAGAGCAAAAGTTACTGCTAGGAATTTGCAATATATTAGATGGATCCTGAATCTGACTAGTAGGACTTTTCAATGTCTTGTAAGGAACGGGAAGGCAAATCTTCATTACGGAATAATTAGATAGGTGAACTGATTTGGCATCTTTACGGTGCAAAACTTCTGAGCAGTAGAGACATAACAGAGCTTGACTGTGCACTCACAACAGATACAGTTTTTTCTTCACATAACTTAAAGTTCGACTAGCAGTTTAAATATTTCAAAACTGAATTGTAGGGCTTGCACCTCAAAAGGGAGCCCTTCCAAAAATTCTCGAGGGCCAAGGGCGAACCTAGGCCCAAGAGGGGGTTTGGAAATAGTTTTCAACCAGCAATAGACGCGCCTCGGTTAGTACCTCACTAGCTGCGTCATTGCCCCAAGCGCAAAGATAAGAACAGAAGCCAACTTAGTGCAGAATTATACATATCCTTCTGTTTGGCATGTGTCCACATATGATGTGGGATAAATATCTTAAAGTTGTCATATGAGCCAATAGACTAATTGAACATATTAGGAACTAAAAGGTTCAGGTAGAGTGCTTCCATATTATACATGACTGGGAAACTATGCTTGCAAGCATATCGGGAACCCATAGATTGAAGTCCTGTTATGTTATCAAGTAAGGGAACCAGTCCAATGAAAGCAATGAGCATACATAAATTTGTAGAAAGACGAGTAACAATAACTCACTGCTTAGATGGTATTTGTTGTAGCCTGATTGTTATTTTATCCAATTGATTACCACGTGAATGTACTCAAGTACGTAGAGGATAACCTCATAATACGCACACGTATCTCTGTTGACTAGAATCGTGTCCAATAAGTATTAGGTGACTCAGTACCAAGGTTCATGGTCCAATTCAGGAGGAAGGCCTTGAAAGTTTCCATTTACACACAAATCAATTACCAGGTTAGCAAGTTTCTACACCTTTCATGTTGTAACTTGTCTTTATATGTGGACTTAATGATATTGAGCTTTATTACTCTGCAAGTCAAAGATTTTAATTAAACTGATCAGCCCAGGAGGAACGGAAACGAGAGAATGAGCTAGTGATTGTTTATGTTCAAGCACAATGGTATTTTTCATTGCTATATCGATAGCATCAGAAGCCTAAAAATGCTGATCAATGTCATGGATTGAACTCCAATAGTGAAAAAGCTGAAACTGACAACAAAAAGAAGAAATCTGCTAAACGAACCATGTGTACCACAAAGAGTCAGTTATATAATTGAATTCACTGAAGCTTATTTAGAAGTTAATAAGGAGGGTTCTATTTTTCACTACTCCCATGTAGGATCTGTTTTAAGAGATCCAATTCCAAAATGACAAAACACATTATATCTTCTCAATTAACCAAAGATTAAAAGAGACTACTGAATTAACATATCTGTTTTTATCTGTTCAATTAACAAAAAGAATTAATTTATGTGCAAATGAGCCAAACTTTACACTAAACATAGGCAGAGGCCGCGCGAACGCAGGCCCCCTCAGCAACAAATTATGACGTTGGCTCGACCACTTGGGCCGACCATAGGCGGGCACCCCTCCGAAGTGCAATGGAGGTCACCAACCTAGTCCATGGGCCTTCTTGATCACCCATTGAACCCGTCCAGGTAAGTATGGAGCTCAGTGCCTTCGCATGAATAATATACTTCTTATTTCAACGCCTTACACACCAAAGTCATGTGGGATAAGTTATCCGAGCACTTTCCTGCTTGAACTCATCAATGCACGAATATAACCCCTTATTATCTAACACTCTTGAATGGTATATCTCCAATCTTTGGGTCAGGTCAGCATTTGTAACCCATGGGAAATGGGATTCTCTTTAGACATGTTATCATCTGTGAAGATCACATTGTTCCTAGTTCTAACAGTGCTTTGATTCGTACAATGAGATGCTGCCCTAATGAGTCGTGTGTTAATCTTTCTTAAATGGTTACTGACTCCCATCTAAATCTGTTGAGAATTCAGCGCATAAGACTGCTCTTTCAAACTGTAACAGATTATAATCAAACACAACAATGCCAACACTACCACCCTGAATACCAAATATAGTACGGAATAGGGGCAAAACTTAAACTGAACTAGTGTGGGTGTTTTAGCAAAGCCAAACAACCCTCCAAAAATTAGCTTATGCCGCTTTAAAGCGACAAGCACACGGTATTCTTTAGTAAAAGGCGAAAGAATAGTTCGCTATGTGCTTATTGCACGGCTGCGTACTTCAAACAAATAACAATAGTTCAGTTTATAACCCTTATCCAGTGTGCTTCTCATTTTGAAGTAATGTGGGACAAAAGCACAGCCAAAACTATGTTTTGGTTTTACACAAAAAATCGCTCATCAATAGGAAACATCTGTTTCTGTACTCGCTGAACATAAGATTAACACAAGGTTAGTTGATAGTTGCATTCACTACTAGCAGCAAAAGCTCAAAGGCCTAGAAATATGTTGCCTCGACTATTGTGTTCTTCTTAGTTTACATGAACCTAAGACCAGTGGTAAAAATGTTGCCTTCGAACATGTATGTGCTAAACGAATTTCTGGGCACTTTGGAAACAATACTGACAAATAAGGAAGATGGATTTGTTTTCACCGGAAACCTATAACACAACCACATAACATAGTTTGTGCTATTTGACTAATTACGTGATGGGTCATGACTATTGTTGAAGATAATACAATAACTGTGTTCTTCTTTTGTTCCGGATGTCTTGAAATCTCATGACAGCTGGTAACTGTAAAGTCTGTATCGCCAATACATCTTATAGTAAGTTGACTCCATTATGAAAATCAGACCATTACTCAATAGAAATTTTGAGAATCTGTAAAGAGAGATAAGGAATAATGTATCGTCAATACATCTCATAAATGAATCGTTTAAGTGTACCTGATTGATTAATGTAGTCGATTCTTATTTCATACTTACGAGTGAATCCTGTGAATAAACCTTTTGGAGCTGAGTATGCAGGGGCAAATTTGCGCTTACTTTCTTTCAAAACTGCAAATAAAGTGGTTGTTTGGTATAAAATCGAAGTTGGATCCATTTGAATGGATAAATAGTGATTAAATTGTAGTAAGATTGTTAAAATTAGTGTTTGGTATATAATTGTAATTGGATATGGTATTGTAGGTTTGTTATATAGGTTGTGTAAGAGATAAATGATTGGTGTAAGTATTATGTGATTGATAATAGGATTTGATAAAATATGTATGAATATTAGATTGATTCATTATTGATATTTAAGGTTGTTAGAATTATATGATTAGTATAATTATGTAATAAGTTGTTTGGTAGTATTTGTATATGGAATAATGTTTTTATATATTAAAATGAGATAAAATTATAATAAAATTATATTCCAGAATAATCGAAGCAAATATTAGTGAATGGAATCGTAAGTAATTGAATAATGTATTCGAACACGATTGTGGAGACATTGATTGACATGTTAGCATTTGTATTATTTGAATATACGATAAAATAACGACACGCATATTAAAAATACGATGACTAAAAATACGAATATTAAAAATACGATGAACATAAATGGAACCGGACCGAAAAATTGGGTCTCGGGCCGACCCTAAACCGATTAGGTCCGGTCCTCGATATTGATATTTTACATTTCTCGGTTCTCGGTCCAGGCCGGGCCAAATACCGAAAAATCACGGGTTTGGTACAAAACAGTCATAAGTGCTCCCTTTACTTTAAGTATTAAGCATTAATTATATTAAAGGAGTAAGATACGTAGCTCCCTATAATTAAATTCTTTATAAACATATTTTAATAACAAATGCGTAATTAAGTACTTACATATATGCTTTATTACTTCTCCTTACCCTAGTAGGCTTACTATAATTAATAATTCTTATTTATACAAATATGATGGCTTCTTGCCTTACAGTTTTACACTACTAAATGAATAGAATGGATCACTAAAGGAAAGATACTCAATATACCAAATTATCAGTACTCCATCTGTCTATTTCATCTCCGTCCATTTCATCTCCCGACCACCCACCCATCGACCACGACCCATCGGCCACCACCTCCGGTTCGCCTCTTCAATTCGACGGCCGACGCACAACTCCTCGCCTCCTCAATCCTCAATTTGACCACCTCCATATCCACCACTCTCACCACCATACCCACCGCCTCCCCCTCCATACCTCCCACCACCACCACCATTATACCCACCGCCGCCGCCATACCCACCACCTCTGCCGCCAGATCCGCAAGTAGACCGCCGTCTTCTTCCCCAAATCAACCGTCTCGAACCACATTTTCTAAACGAACCAGAGATAATCCGAATTGATCTCGTAAAAGATCCGATACAGAACGAATGCGCTTATTTTTCAAATGATTCATATTGTCAAGTGTACCCATTCCAAATTGGAGTCCGATCAAATAATCAGCGGCTGCCAATAGGTCTCATGGTAACAAAAATCTATTATTTTGGGGTATATCAAGGTTCAACCTTCGGTTCATTCTTCCCCAAATCCACTGTCTTCTTCCCCAAATCCTCAATTCTCCCACTTTCTTCTCCATCCACGCCACCGCCACCCCGTCGCCCAGCTGACGAAAACATTCGCAAAGAAGCAGATGGACCATCTCGAAGTAAGTTGCAGTTATGTTGTATGAATGAAACTTCACTGGAAAAATGAGTTTTCTGCAGTCTTGATTTGATTTCTTCTGTAGTCTTGTTGATTTCTTCTGCTTATTTGATAGATTGGATGAATAGTAGCCTATGTAGGCAAAATGAATGTACAGTACCAACATTTAAATTTTGCCCGTTTCAATCTTATGCCAAACACAATTTGAGAGAAATCCATCCAAATGCCCATTTCAATCGTATGACACTCACTCCCTAAATCACTGCAACATAATCAAGTTTATGAGGTTTTTGAAGATTGCACCAGTAGCTGTCGTATCGCCTTTTCTGAGGTTTTCAAAGATTTTAATATGAAATTGTGAAATAGAATAGCCAAAGGTACCTCAACCATAATCAACTAAACTCCACAAATTAGAGCGTTGTCCGACAATAAGGTTTAAAATCCAGGGACACTGATATTTGATATATATAATTTTATCTCCTATTGCAACAAGGTTAGAACTAACTTCACCTTAGCTACAAAACCATACAGAATAACTCCGAGAGCATGGAAAACCTGATAAAGAAAAAAGAACATAAGTATGAAGCATCATCATAACTAACTCTGATTGATTTTATAATTAAGTACCTGGGCTGGGACTCCAAAGAGAACACCACACTAAGCCTCAAATGAACTGGCTTTCACTACTGACTCAACATTTCTTGTAAACTGAAATACACGGCAAGCAAATGCTCATATATATATGTACTGACAACAGAAGGAGACCACAAGTTTACATCAACCTAAGACTAGTCGAAATGGACAGCACATGCACTCAGAATCCAGAATTTAGAATATACAAATGATATGTAGCTGCAATTGAAGAAAATAAGGATAACTTATGTCAGAAAACCTCATAAATCTACAATCCATACTCAAGAAAACTTCTAAATATTACCAAAGACACCTGTTAATTTACCAAAATTCCACAATAACATGCTAAAAACAAGACAAATTAAAGTGGCATAAGAATAATCTCTACATCATCTCCAATTGTTGTTGTATAGAGTGACTCAAATACCTCTCAGTCATGCAACATTATAGAGCTTTGACACCAAAAGAAAGAGGCTAGTATTCACTTGATAGTCTACTGCTTGAGAACAAACATTCAAACAGGTTGTCCAAGAACTTGCACTATTTTATGTACTGTTCTAAAAGATGAAATCGAGGTAACTACATTAGTAAGAGTACACAATGTGGATTGCTCTTACAAACTACAAATAATTGAAACATGAATCTAAATCTCTTCGAAGCAAGAAAATATTAAACATCTTAGACAATACTACGACGTCCCAGATGACATATATCAGCCTTGCTTGTGTTGCCTAATTTCCTGGACACCAGTAACCAATCCAAACTGCGTATGAACTAAGTTCATTGCACTTCCTTCACCACTAAACCATTATGAATTTAGAAAGTGGAGTTTGAAAACTTAGTGAGCAGTCTTCCATCCCTCGACACTAACACATCACTAACTCTGCCAATGTGGAAGAATAACATGAAAATTTTGGGACCTTGGGAGTGACAACTTTTCTAGTGCACGGCAACAAGAAAACATATCTCGTGGGGATGCTTGATATCTTCCGATTTCTTGCCATCTAATTGTGTTGTATCGCAAACCTTATCCACTTGATATGGACAACCAGTTGAAGGCCACATCGATAGTGCAAATACATTGACTTGTGATTTGTTGATTTGTTGTGACGCTGTCGAGGAATGCTGTTACACCAGCCAGGAAACTTATCAAGCTCAAATACAAGTTTGGAACTTTGTAAATTGATTTATTGCAAACCATTAAGTTAAAAATAATATGCACCAGAACTTAAGCGTAAAAATCGATGGTTTATAGTACCTTAAGTCCCAAGTTAACTTTGGAGATGAATAAACATCTGGAAATTAGAAGCACTGATGTTCTGACGTAACCATCTCTGGTTATAATATGATGCTTCATTTCTGGGATATAATCTGATAATCAGGTCTCTCAAGTTACAAAACGTATCCGCTTCCAATTGTCTTGGCAGATCATGAGCCATGGAGAGAACCTGAAGCCAAGAAGGAAATAATTAGAGGTACATCACATCAAGAAGGAAACAATTAGAGGTACATCACATCACACAGATGCATCATTGTTTATCGTGCATAGATGGATATAAACAGTTACCTTCATGAGATGGCGATTGATCACATGATTATCTCGCATATCAAATAACTGACAGATTCTGCATTATATTTAACTAGTTATTAACAAACAAATAAAACTAACGATTGAGAAGAATCAATCAAAACAGAGTAACATGATTTAAAGAAGAGAAAGCGATACCAATTAGGCCATCAATCAATTCGTTGGTAATCATCTTGTTTGCATCGTCTGTTCCTCCACATAATTGACTAGGATGATCATCTAGGTGGTGGTGCTCAATTGATTCCTTACACCGATGGCCATCAGATAGAACAACTGATGCCCGGATAAGTGAATCATATATGCCATTCTGCTAATCATCACAAGAGGAAGGGTATTTCGATCAATCAATGAGTAAATCGATCCATTACAATCGTTCAACAAATTAGCAAATTCTCAGAATCATGAAGAAGAACAGGTTTGCAGAGAAGAACATGAAACAGAGTTGATGGATGAACTTGTTAGTAGCTTGATCAACTTTGGTGTTGTATAGATTAAAGAGTAGTTTGTAGTATACTGAACTAGATTCTTGTACATGTTGTTACTTCATGTAATTAGTTCTTTGATCTGTACGGCTAGTTAGGGGTAGATTAGGTAGTTCTGATTCTCGGTTCTTCAGCTATATATATCTGTACTCTTTTAATTTTTTCTGCTTGAATCTTATTTGTAACAATTGAGTGGTTCTCTGATCAATCAATAACAAACAAGCAGTTATTTACATTGTTCTTCATTTTATCAACATTGTTCATCATCATCATCATTGTTCTTCATCATCATCATCACTGCAGGTATGCATCTTCAGTTAATCTTCCGCTACTCACAATTCTGATTTTCCTGTTTTGATTTTGATTCACCAATCTCTATTGATTGATTCACTCGAACTGAATTTTGGTTTGATCACAGTTAGTACTGATTAAGCAGAGCTTTACTAAGCAGTCGAAGAGCATATATAACTTGTTTGATTGAGGATTTAACAGCTTGATTGCATTCATCTAATCCTCTTTTTGATTTGAGCATTTTCTAGTTGATTAGCAATCACGTTTTCACTGTTATGTTAAGATCTGTGTTGTTCATTATTAGATCGAGTTTATTGATGAAGTTTCTCTGATTGTTCTGCAAGAATTTGTTCATAATATCATTGTTTAACAGGTAGATCATAAATCATCTCAGAAATTTGTGTTCATCTGTGTTTCTTCTTCATTTGGTACTAGTAGCTCATCATAGATCATCTCAAAAATCTTCAATTATTGTTTGTGTTCAGTTTATGTAATTTCACACATTGTTAATTACAGACTGTAGCTCATCAATTTTCTACTGCAGAGCATTTCACCATCTGATTAACACAATGTCGACTAATGAGAATCATCACACTGAGTCACCTATTCATGTCACCATTGATAAGGATCTGGATCACACTAATCCAGATAGTCCTTATCACTCATTTCCTCATGATACTGCCACATCAGGTTCTATTAAGAACATTCTGAAAGGTGCTAATTACATTTGCTGGAGGCGTGACATGGCTCTATCATTGTCTATCAGAAACAAACTGTGTTTTGTTGATGGCACTTACAATAAGCCTTTGATTGAGAGTCCTATGTATCCGCCTTGGTTGCGTTGTAATAATCTCATATTATCATGGCTTCACAACTCTATGACTGATGAGGTGAAGGGATTTATAGCACATAGTGTTTATGCTAAAGATGTATGGGATAAACGGGAGGCAAGATACTCTCAAACTGACAATGTGAGAATCTATGAGCTGCAGTTAGCTCTTAGCCAGTTTGTTCAAGGTTCACAGACTGTGATGGAGTATTTCACTAAGCTTTCAAGTATCTGGGAAGAGCTTCATATGCACAGGCCAACTCCCAGTAGTGAGTGGTGTACTTGTGGACGCTGCACCTGTCTCAATCTAACTAATGTTGCTAAGATCAGTGAAGTTGATCAAGTTTTTCAGTTTCTCATGGGCTTAGGTGAAACATATGATGGCATTATGGGTCAGATTATCATTGAAAGAGCTTACTCCATCATTCTTACTGAAGAACGCCAGAAGAATTCAAGGCACAATATGTCTAACTATGGTGGAAACTCTTCTACTTATCACATGCGCCAGATACAACTCCACAACAGTTCAAAAGAAAGGGTAAAGAGCTGAGATGCACACATTGTGGTTTTACTAACCACACTGTTGAGAAACGCTACAAGCTCATAGGATTTCCCAGTGATTTCAAGTTTACCAAAAGACCTACATATGCAAGAGGATCTGGAACTTATGGTCAATCTGTTGGTTCTGCTAACACATCTCAATTTAATGTCTCCAGGCCTCATTTTGCTAACAATGTAGCTAGCACATCCTCTGATGTGAGCACTCAATATAACATGATCAAGACTCAGGTGAATCACCTCATGAGAATTCTAGAACAAGGTGTAAATCAACCAGCTACTCCCAATGGATCTGCTTCACAAGATCAACATGTTGAAGAGGATGATTCAGCTGCCACTTATCACACCATGGGAGGTAAATATACTTGTTCTTTTCCAGCCAATATAGTTTGTTCAACTACTCACAATTTACATAAGTATTTCATTATAGATTCTGGAGCTACAAATCATGTTATCTGTAATCCTGATTTATTCACATCAAATGTGATTCAAGTTCAGTCATATGTTCAATTGCCTTATGGTTCTAAATTAGCAGTAACAAGAACAAGCAATGTTTACATTTCAAATCATATCACTCTTAAGAATGTTTTATATGTTCCAGATTTCACTGTCAACTTGATTCTGTTATTCAAATCACTAAAACAAGGTTGTTTCATTTTGTCTTCACTCATGATGAATGTCTTCTACATGGGATTTCTTCAAAGATAAAGATTGGTCTGGCTAAAAGATACAGATCCTTGTTTGTTTTGAGTATACAACAACTATCTAGTCTTACTATTCATCAGAATAAATCTCAAACAGATGATGTAGTTTCCAGTTTTCATCTTAATAATTCACAATCTGCAGTTCATGCTACTACTATGCTCACTTCCAGTCAGCTTTGGCATGCAAGATTAGGCCATCCATCTTATCAAAGGTTGAAGGTTATTGATTGTTGTAATGTAGATAGCAAACAGAATGCAGATTGTACCATTTGTTTAAAAGCAAAACAGAGGAAATTACCTTTTCCTGTTAGCACCACTATAACAACTTCTGCATTTTCTTTAATTCATGCTGATGTTTTGGGTCCTTACTCAATGTGTTCTATCAATGGTCATAGATATTTTCTCACACTGGTGGATGATTAATCTAAATTCACCTGGATTCATCTGTTCACCAGTAAATCTAAGTTCAAACAATATTGTTGAATTTCATCACTCTCATTGAAACTCAGTATAAAACAAGAATTAAACAATTAAGAACTTATAATGGTTCTGAGTTTCTTGTTCTTGCTCCTAAACTCAAGAGTTTGGGAATCATTCATCAGACAAGCTGTGTATATACACCACAACAAAATGGTGTAGTAGAACGCAAACACCAACATCTCCTCAACACAGCAAGAGCTCTTATGTTTCAGTCTTGTTTACCATTTAAATTCTGGGGAGATGTTATACTTACTGCAGCTTATCTGATCAATAGAGAATGCCATCACCCTTGTTAAATAACATCAGTCCATTCAAGAAATTTTACAATAGAGAACATGATTATGGTTTTTTAAAGACATTTGGTTCACTTTGTTATGCATCTACTCATTCACAGTTAAGCTCTAAGTTTGATCAAAGATTTATTGCTTGTGTTTTCATTTTATCCACCTAATACTAAATGTTATAAGCTTTATGTTCTTGACACTCACAAAGTTATAATTTCTAAAGATGTTCATTTTCTGGAGCATATTTATCCATATTCACAAAAATACTTTCAACAGTCTTCTAATGACTTTCACTCTACTGATGACACATATATCTTTCCATACATAGATCACTCAGTAAAAGTTGTTTAACCAGAAAATTCACATGATAATATTTTTGATTTATCATCAGACATTACCCCAGATATCATTTCTTCACCTGATCATATCAGCTCATCACTTGATCATATTAGTTCTTCAACTGATCATCAGACTAGTATTCATAATTCCCCTTCTGATCATTTTAGGTCTGGCTCTTCTTCTCATGATAACATTTCACCACAACTGAGAACTTCTTCTAGAAAGGTGATTACACCTGCTAAGTTTAAAGATTATCATCATACAATTACTCATAAGCCTAGGCCTTCAGCTCATCCCATCTCTAATTACATTTCTTATGATCATTTATCACCATCTGAATCTGTTTTTTCTGCAAATATTGTTGCTATCACTGAGCCTACAACTTATTCACAGGCTATTAAATCACCTGAATGGACTTCATCTATTAATGCAGAGTTACAGGCTTTGGAGGATAATCACACTTGGTCAGTTGTTCCTCTACCATCTGGTCATAAACCTATTAGATGTAAATATATTTTTAAACTGAAATATCATCCTGATGGCTCTATTGATAAATATAAAGCCAGATTGGTAGCAAAGGGTTATTCCCAAAGAGTTGGTTTTGACTATATAGAAACCTTTAGCCACGTAGCTAAACTCACAATTGTGAGAACTTTTCTAGCTATAGTAGCAGCTAAGTCTTGGGGTTGTGAACAAATGGATGTCAACAATGCATTTCTTAATGATGATCTTGATGAAGATATATACATGGAGATTTCTCTAGGATACTTATTTCAAGGGGGGAAGAACCGTACATCTGCTACTAATTCACAAGTTGCACAAGAAGTTTCAATGGACAAATCTTTTGTCACGCCCCGAGACCACACTATGGGTCCCGCTACATTTAATATTCATTTAATAACATATTCACCACTCCGTCCGTTGGCGTGACCGGCCGTGTGAACATTCCCCCGTCCACACGAAGCCTTATCCACCTGTCAGTCTCACAGACAAACATGCCAATATAAAAAGCCAACCACCGGGCTACTATAATTTTTCAAAACATAATTTACATCAGAGTTTTAGCGAAAGCATTTTCAAAATATTATACAGGCGAGTGGTTACTGGTATCAGCATATCTACAGTCCAAAAGTACAACATATCCAAACCTCAACTACATGTTAATATTATACAGGCCAAAAGTATAAAGCCTTACTATACAAAGAGACTAGTAGCTCCTAAACGTATGCCTCGTCCGCAAAATGGTGCTTCTTGGACGTCCAACTAACTCCTGTCTGAGGTACAAAGTTCAAGGGTGAATTTCATAATACACAATACCCGGATCAAGTAATTGCAATCAACAACTTTTCACACAATTCAACACATGCATGTAAAAAGTCACAACATGGATCTACAAACAGTTTTCAGAACATGTTAGCTCACTCAAACATATGTTGCGGCCACTAGTATAAGTCCGGTGGCCCACTGAGGTCTACGGCTTATTCCTTGATCAGAGGAATCATGAGTACTCGGCGTCACAAATACAATATCCCGTCATAAAGACGGCGTCACAAAGACAATATCCCGTCATAAAGACGACGTCACAAAGACAGTCTCCAGTCATGAAGACGGCGTCACAAAGACAATCTCACGTCATAAAGACGGCGTCACAAAGACAAAGCACAACATACATGAGAGCTAACATTTATCCATGCTTTTTATGAAATGTTTCACACACGTCACATACATCAGAAATCATCTTGTCGGGACACGCACATAACTTGATCCTCAGTGAATAAAATAATATTATATCAAGTCTCATCGCTTGATATAATATTAACAGTTATCAAACAACAATTATAAAACAGTTATTACCACAAAAAGCAATAAAGGCAAGGTATTATGAAGATTCGACCCATACCTGGTTTGGATGCTTGCTTATTCTCGATATCGCTTAATTCGTCGTTAACATCTCTAACCGACCGTCAGATAACTTCCCTATACTGGAATCAAAATGTTACCCCGGAACCCGAATCCTAGACCTCACGCAAAACAGAAACATTACTCAAGCTACTGACCACTCAGGCAGAGCTGATTATTCGCTCAAGATGCCATTAGTCAATTTATTTAACTCGCAGTCATTTTAGCGAAAGACATTGGCAGCTCGAAGTGAGCAGATACACAGTTGAGCGGAACAAGGCCCAACACGGACCAAGTATACTTAAGCAAGACTCACTTCGGGAACAGGCACACGCAACTCAATTAGAACATCAGACCAGACAATGCTACAATGACATAGCAACTACATTTACACCAGTAGGAATAGAGACTCAACATATAGGACGTACAATAATTCCAAACACCAGCCACGCGTACAGACCTAGATGGAGTAGGAATTTGAATAGTAAAATATAGCCTAGGAATTTCACAGACATACACAGGGCAGATTGAAAGTGCCTCAGCAAAGCAATTGTACATACATGAAAGAAAAGGAAATAGAGCAGGACGCTCAAGAACATGGCACAATGGGAACAAAAGGGGATAAGGGGACCTGGACTCGGCTTAACACTTGATCATACAACACCTAGTTATGCACACAATCACCAATCGAGCACATCAGACATCAGGAAAGAATAGAGCATATCCCTGCACCTTAAAACCACTTACCAACGCCCACATAGACACGCAACCGCAACCCTAGGTATACTGACAACATAAGTTCATACACACATCATACAATTAGAATACAACTACTCGACTCCACAGACACACCATCAACAACTGCCTGGTCAGTGAACAGAGCCTATAACGCAGACCAGATAGACACAATAACAAGATTGAAAGAACAATAAAACATTAGACGCCATTCGATTGAACCAATTGAGCAGTACATACATCGAGATAAACAACCAACATAGAATTTACATCGGGTCAGTTAAACGAGCAGAGTAAACTCAACAATGCATCGTCAACTGAACAACAACATAGAGCCTACAATCGACTAAATACACAGAACCAAACAGTGACCAGAGCATGACGGGGAGAAAACGAACAGACCAGCACAAACGAATCAAATTCCCATCCCAAACTGAATCAGAAGGAAGGAAAGCACTTACCCGAAAGGCAAATCAGAACCGAGTTAGAATAAGAGCGAGTGACTTGAAACTCTCGATCGAACGAGACGAATTAGTCTTGAAGAAGGACCAATAAGCCTCGATCAACCTGCCCAGTTCACGAAGGGAAACATGTTATCCACCCGAACAATCGATCCCAAACATGTAACAATTAATTAACACTATTTCCCATCCCAAACTATGATTATAATCGAAGGAGAAGGGGTACTAACTGGAGAAGTCGATCGAGAGCACGATAACTAGTCCGGTGCAAACAACGAACGGGTCTCTAACCGGGGAATCGGCACGGAGGAAAAAGGCGAGAGAGTGTGAAAGGCAGAGAAGGGGAAGCTACTGCTGTTAGCCTCGATTTTCAGAGAGGTGGGTGTGATTGAGATTGAGGGCGTTGGGGGTATTTATAGGCATTTTCCAGCCGACATCTTCACAGATAAGTGTCACTGTGGCGGCAATGCTTCCGTGGGAAGCTTCCAAGATGCGGTTCCGGGCCAGCTTGTATCACAAGCTTCGTTGCCCCAATCTTCCCGTGTACGAGTCTTCTCCGGAATCCAAAGGGGACGGTGGAAATTGCAGTTTTTACCGCGCGAGGAGATCGGAGAAGGAAGAAGAAAATGAACGGAAGACTGGGAGTAACGGGTAAAAGAGAGATGAAGAAGAAGAAGATAACCTAAGGGGTACAATTGGTATTACGCAAGAATATAAACCTGGTTTATTATGGACTCCAAACGGCTCGTAAATAAATTTCGAAAAATACGAATTTGATATCAGGGACGATATTGGACGCGAACTAAACCAGAATCAAAAATAATTTTATGAATTTTTATTTATATTTATATTTTTATTATTATTTTATTAATATAATATCAAATAGTAATCCAGCGCTACTCGTAATTAACTGGCAGATACGACCGGCCATTAATTTCCGAATTTGATCCGTCGTTAAGAAACGATATACTCGTAGGCAAATTAAAAGTTTACTAATCCGTCACGAACTATACTCGAAATATTATTAA
>JAYMSP010004168.1:0-17102 GCA_036897095.1 Plantago elongata
AGAATGGAGGCGGCGTGGAGAATGGAGGTGGTGGTGGAAGGTGAAGTGCGGTGGTGGAGCAGTGGCGAGTGGGCGGTGGTGGATAATGGAGGCGGCGATGAATGGAGATGGTGGAGAATGGAGGCGGTGGTGGTGGAGAATGGAGGCGGCGGTGGGTGGTGGAAGAATGAAGGAGGTGGTGGAGGAGAATGAGGAAGGAGGGAGGAAGGAGAAGAAGGAGGAAGGAGAACATTAGGGGTTGTGTGTGAATTGGGAGAAATGTTGAGGTGGCAGTCAACAATTGTTGACTAAGTGTGTTTTGGTGTCCAAATCAGCATTCAAATTGCCAACTAAGCTCAGTTCACTCGTAATTCGACGAATTATGACTAAATTTGTCAATTCGTATAAGTTGTGGATTAAATATCACACCACGTGCAAAGTGGTGCATGTCACAATTGACCTATAGTAGTGGACCAAAAGTGTTATTCTCCCGGCTTTCAATTCATTAAGTGTAGTTGTCAATATGTCCAACACGTCGAAAACAAGCATTTTTGTAAGCGGGTATCTCATTGTTAAAATGAATTACACTATAAGTAGTGAGTCACTAAA
The DNA here is from genome assembly GCA_036897095.1 of Plantago elongata. Taxonomy (NCBI): domain Eukaryota; kingdom Viridiplantae; phylum Streptophyta; class Magnoliopsida; order Lamiales; family Plantaginaceae; genus Plantago; species Plantago elongata. The sequence continues at coordinate 589 of JAYMSP010004168.1, forward strand.
ATTATCAAGGTGGTGAAGGGGTGATTAATGTATTGAGCGTGTTTGATCAAATACATGAAATAGATAAGTCATCTTAACCATGGAGATTTGTAATCCTATGCATGTGCTAAAATACGGTTTAAGAGCAAAATAACCCAAAATAAAGGAGGAAAATTGAATCGAGAGGAAAAATTGGGAGAATCACCGCGGTGAGCCCAATGTAAAGTATGCTCACCGTGATCAGGTTGGACAAAACCTTTGTTTTTGTCTAGTGAATACGGTAAGCCCTGTTGGCGTCTGAATAGTCGCGATTTTCTTCAAAATTCAATTGTTTCCTAGTCTTTTTATGAATAGGCACTTCCTTGTTGAATAATTATGTCCCTTTCAACTTGTGTCTATTGAATGAAGAGTTAACACCTTTAAGTGAAATGATATAACTCTTAGGACATATCACTAAACAAGTATAAATATGTGAAGAAGCTCTTCATAATAACACACAACACATTCAATACTTGATTCTTTCCTCCTGGTCTTTTGTGCATCCTTACACAGTCAAACTAAGGTTCATCGAACTCAACTATCGGAGTGCAACCTAGACGTTTAAGAGATGTTTTAATCTGGAATACTGTTGCAAGCAACCCATGTGCACCTTAACGGGGCAATAAAGAAAGCATTTACAAGATATAGTCAAACTATAGACTCTTCTCGACCTTGTTTTTATCTTCTCTACTTCCTCATGCACCCGTAGATTACGTACCATATTCATTTAATTTTAAGACTTTATCTACTTCTGAAAGTACCTGAATATGTCTATACATGTAAATGAAGTTTTCATGGGTCGTCCTACCATTCCTAGCGAGAAGATTGAAAAGTTTGGTGGAAGAAACTTTAAACACTGGAGGCAAACAATTCTCTTCTACCTCACTACGCTTGGGTTGGTGAACTTTCTAGCCTGTTCCCAATTGGTAGAATAAAATCCACAACCCGCAGAAGAAGTAGAAAAAGGAATAAATATAGTGATAATGTAATTGTAATCCAAATATCTTATGTTGCAACTCTTCAAAACACGCAGTGGTTATTACTGAAGAAAACTCAAAGAAGCCTTTCAACACTTGGTTGCATAGCAAAAAAAATTGTAAGAATTACATTTTTTTATTTTTCTTTCCAAGTCTATGTACATAGTCTAATGTAAGGTCTCTTCCGCCAAATTGGGATTGCCGGAGAAGAAGTATAGTGCTGAAGATGCTGGCATGAAGAAATTCATGGTCACAAAATTTATAAAGTTCACAATGGTGGATTCCAAGTCTGCTGGTTCAAGTTGAAGAATACCAAATGTTTTTGCATGAGTTGAATTATGAGAACTTGAAACCCAATGAATACTTCATGGTGGCTGCGTGAATTAAGAAATTACCTCTTTTGTAGTATGAATTTTCAAGTTAATTGAAGCGTAAATCCAAGGAGATGAAGTTCGAAGACCAAATTATCAAACTCCGAATCCAGGAGGATAATAGGAAGGCCTTGAACAAAGTGAAACAACCCATTGATGCAACTAGGGGTGAGTATCGGGCCAGACCCAGACCGAATTGAGCCCGGACCGATATGGCCCTGATCGAATTTTGGTATTTTTATAAGCCCGAGGACCAGATCTAAATTATGATTGGTCCTAGACCGGAATGAATTGATTTTTTTGGTTCGGTCCGGTACAGGATCGACCAAAACTGAATTAATTAAAAAAAATTATAAATCGAAAAATACCCAATTGTTCAATCTGTTCCAGATATGTTCAATCCCAATTACCCAGAAACCCAGAAGCGTGTAGAAAGTGGAGGTTGGTGGATTCGTGGAGGTGGAGATGGGACTCTGGACTAGGGTTTCAGTTTCGAGATTGGTGGTCTGGTGGTGGGAAATCGAGGCGGATGTCGAGAGAGGTCGGAGGGAGGCAGCGAGTTGAGGGTAAAAGAAGAACAAATTACATATGGAAGAAGAAGAAGGAGGATGAAGAAGAAGAAAGATAAGATGAAGAAAAAATTACATTATCAAAACTAAGACTTAAAAATAAGAAAAGGTGGTGAAAAAGACTAGATGAGATGGTCCAAAATCCAACCATCAAATCCTCCAAACCGAACCATTGCTATCCTCGAGCAAAAGACTCTTGTAAACACTTAAGAAAATAAAAACAACTAAAGAAGTCTAGACCCCTAAGACACGAGACTACCATTGCAAGCAAGAAACTCTAGGAACGCAAAATAGTTTACCATCACACCGTCATCCATAGAAAGAGACACACAAGTTCACAAAATTAAGTTCCAAAGTAAATAGAACTTAAGTCTAACAGTGTAATCCCCCTCAAGTGGGTAAAATGTATATCTGATTCGCTAATGCTCCTGGAAGAGTCCAGTAGGGGTCACACCCAATAAATAGAAGAGATAAGGAAGATAATTTTCATCACAAGGTGCCTCAAATATCTCATGCTTTGCACTAGACCGGATTGGATCGGAAGAGACTTTCTTCTTCCTTTGCCTCAACTTCGACAGGGAGTAGATCTTCAAGACTTTTCTTTCAATTGTTGTTCCATATTTTCGCACACAAGTTTGTGATAAGCAGTTGGCATCATTGGAATCTTTTGATTTCATCTTTTTGCAGTTGGTCCCATTGGACTCTTTTAATCTCCATTTTTTGTCAGTGTATTTTTTACCGAAGTCCGCACTTTTGAGAGTGTTTGTTTGGTATACACATCTATCAACCCTCATGACCAAACAGACTTTCTATTTACGACATAACCGAACCTTGCTAGTTAAGCATGCAAACTACTAATAGCCAAGTGCTCAAGTAAAGCATAAGCTCAAAAGAATTTACACACATGAAATGGATACTTGTCCAAGGGAAATAGTCTAAAGCATGACATATAGACTAGACATACTAAACAAACTAGGGTAGTACCAAAACGGCTCCCACCCCTCCACACCTAGGCTAGAGATGGTCCCCAGTGAATAGGTGAAATTAAGAAGTGGAAAGGTACTACTTGGTAAGCTGTTAAGGTTTATGGCTTGTGCTAGCTTCCTCTTGCTCACATTTATCGGGGTTCAAAAAGAAACCTTCTATTTCTCCAACAGAATCAATAATTTCCACATATGGTTTGACCCTATGTCCATTAACCTTGAATGTCTCTCCAGTTTTTAAGTCTTGGAGTTCTACGGCTCCATGCGGAGCCACCGATACTATTTGAAAAGGTCTATCCCAGCTTGTTCTCAATTTTCTAGGGAAAAACTTGAGACGGGAGTTGAATAATAAAGCCTTCTTTCCTGGAATAAGCTCTTTCCGGGAGATGTTGTGATCATGATATCTCTTTGTCTTTTCTTTGTACAACTTGACATTTTCATATGCGTTATCCCTTAGTTCATCCAACTCAGCTATCTACAAAAGTCTCTTTTTCTCATGCCTTGTCCAAGTCCATATTAAGACACTACAAGAATCTGCCGGTTTAGCTACGGACTTATCCGTAGCTAAATCGGTACCGATCCGTCGTTAGTACGTCTAACAATGGATAAGACGCCCGTTATTAAAACAGACATTGTTAAATCCGTAGCTACGGATTGTATTATCCGTAGCTATAATTAGCTAAGGATAAAGTCACATCCGTCATTAGTTGGTCAATGACCTACTAATGATATATTATTTTATCCATCGTTAACTTACTAACGTATAAAATTATCCGTCTTTAAATTCTAACGACGGATAAGTTTAATCCGTAGCTAAATATAGCTAAGGATGAACGTATCCGTAGCTAGCATGAATTAGGAAAGTTCTTCCTAATTCGTGTATTTAGCAACGGATGAGGTTTATCCGTAGCTAAATTATGAATTTTTTTTTTGTTTTTCAGAACTTGCTCAGTCGATTATGTCATCCAAATCAATTCTAAATACGTTGAAATTAAAATTGAACGAAAAGTTTTTAAATTATCATAATAAAAGAAATGCATCATAGTAAACATATTTGTATAGAAGTTCAAATATCCTAACATAAAGAAGAGTTCAATGTATAATAATAACAGAACATAGCAAACCTACTCATCATTGTGTGGTTGACGACTTTTCTGGGTCATGAGTTCCATCATTTTTCTCATCTCTGCCATCTCCCGATCTACTCTGGCCTGGTGTGTCTCTACCATGTCTACCTTAGTATTCAAAGTCACAATCTCTTGATGCAGAGGAGTCACTATATGATCTACTTCATGCTGAGTTTAATGACGACCAGATGTCCTGGATGAGGATGGTTGGCCAATGAAGAAGCTGGCAGCACGTTTCTTGCCCAGACTACCAACTCCATAAACGGTCCCTTTGTTGCTTGGTGGGTTCACCTCTAGGAAGATCTAGTTCTGCTGTTCAATCATCAGTTTTCATCCTCACGTCTATCATCCTCTGCACCTTAGACTACAATATTTGTAATTTTCATATGAAATTAGTATAAGTTTTGATCGATATGTTAAAGTACAGAAATAATCAATCAAGGATGGTATCACAAAGGATTGTACCGCAATTTGCTCTGCCTTCTCGTCCACCCAAATGCCTCCCTTCGACTTCCCCTTAATCAACTCTTGAAGGAGTGTCGTTGTTTACTCACCCAATTGCTGGACAACATTCATAATGCATAATCATTAGTGAATTGACACACACACACACACACACACACACACACACACACGCACGCACGCACGCACGCACGCACGCACACACGCACACACACACACACACACGCACGCACACACACACACACACACACACGCACACACACATATATATGCAAACAAGTCTATTAACATGCATAAACTATAATTAAACTATTGTAACATTAATACAATACTTACCGACATCACCTCATTTGTAACAACAGTGCATGAACCATAGTGATGTGTAGCAGCGCCCCTAACATCTCGCGGCTCAGTTAGCTGGTTTTTGTAAGATGTGTCACGCACTTGGTTATCTTCCCAGTAAGTGTTCTAGCATGCCAACTCTTTAGGACTCAAGTGCCTAGGCTTCACAGCCTTTTCGTTCATATCATGGACCATGTTCTTGTATTTGTTTAAGCCAAGACACTCAAACACAAACCACATATGCCTCATTATCTGATTGGATATGTAGTACATTTTTTTACAACAATTACATACGAGTCCAATTAATCAATGAAGTCCATATCATCGTACGAGTACATGTGTAATAAAAAAAAACTCAAACGATTCCAACAATTTACTTACCATAACGGTGACTATGGCTAACATACCACTGAAACAGTCCTAGATTGTACAAACATGAAGGGTGACTAATATATCACCCAGGCAAGTAGAGTGGCTAACATACCGTAGTAACAGTCCTAAATTGTACTAACATGAAGGTTGACTAACATATCACACATGCAAGTAGAGTGGCTAACATACCACAGTAACTGGTTAGGAATTTGATAACAATTTTCCACGCATATTAGCATAGAACAAGAACACAAATATAACATGAATTGATATGTATCCTTACCCTGAGCTCGTCAATGTAATAATGCTTTGTCTCATCACGTAGAGTTGACCACTTCTCTCATCCTTCACCGACCCTCTCCCTACGAGTCCTGAAAATCTTGGTCAAGTCCTCATAAACTGTCTTCGGCCAAAATCTACAGATAGCAATGAGAACAACAACAAATCAAATACTTATTAGTAAATAAATTAAACTCATCATCGTATATTTTCTTATAAAAGCAAAAAACATTACTTATGGGGGCCGTTGATGAACATCACCGGCTTCTCTTGCTACTTTGCATCCTTCACTATCTGGAATCCATAAGGGCAACCGTCATCTGGGAACTCCTTAAAGGGAGGAGATGTGGACACACTCTCAGCCCCCAATTCCAGTGGGGTCTGGCTCACATGAGTGCGGGTGTCAATGAGTGGAGTACCACTACCACCCTGGGTCCCACTAGATCTGGGTAGGTGGTGTGTAATCTTCCTGTGGTGCGGCAACTGCAAAAGCATTTGACATTGTAGAAGATAACTACATTAGTAAATATATCAAGCATGAATTCACAGTTCTTGAATCATATTACATGAAATAGCTAACTAAACATATGAATTGCATAAATACTAAAGCAACATGTTAACCTGACACATCTCAGTTTATTAGGTCTTACTAAATTTCAACTACATTCCAATTTCTTACATATAATTCCCTCTAAAACTTTCTACAAATTAATCACCTTTCACAAATAGAATCATTAAAAGGTCTCACAACTACTATACATATATACTTAACATTAATACCAGTTGTTAAATCCAATCTTCAACTTATCTCAAAATTTAACTACATAGTAAAACATATAATTACACAAATTAACCTAATTCCTAAGATTATAACCATGTAAAGGTCTCATAAAACTAATCTAAATCTTCACAATCATACAACATATATGAATATATCAAATTCAACTAATTTAGCTACTATATACCTCATATATATCTCAATTGCACATCTCAAAGTATTACCAAATATAGGTTCAACAAACTACCAAAATACTTCCAATAAACATGCATTTGATAAAACTAATCAAAATTAAAAAAAACACCAAAAAATTCAAATTTAAGGTTTTAGCCAAATACCGAATCCAGACTAATTAACGAATGGAATTTCGAATTGAAGGAAGATATGAGCTCCCCGTCGCACAAGCTTCATAATGCCATCAAGAATCGCCGTAACCGTCAACCTTTGACTAGAATCGATTTGGAGGAGAGGAAGAAAAATGGGAGAAGAAGAAAACGATTTGGTGAAGAATCTGATTCTTCCCCAAATAAATTTTCTACCAATGGATAAGGTATCCGTCAGTACTCACGACGGATAGGTGTTTTCCGTCGTTAGGTTTTTTCACCTCTTTTTTTTTTTAATTTCTGGGGTTAACAATTACGGATTAGATAATCAGTCGTTAAACGTAAGGACGGATTAGCTAATCTGTCTTCGTCACTAATAGCCACTGGTTTCATCCTTAGTTATTTTCCGTAGCCATTTCATGGCATTCCTGTATTGAGATTCTTGATAGCCCATTCAACTTTATGTTCTAGTTTCACAGGGAGATGTCAAGCTTTTCCATCTACCAAGCGGTAGTGTGTAGTGCTTATCACAGTCTTGTAGCTTGTCATGTATGCCCATAGAGCATCAGTAAGCATATCAGTCCAATCCTTTCTATTAGGACATACTAATTTTTCAAGAATCTCTTTAATATGTTCGTTGCTCACTTCCATCTGTCCGGATGTCTGAGGATGGTATGGAGCTGAAAGAATTTTTTTTTTTGCTCAACATAAATGTTAAAGCTATATAATATGAACATTTTTCCGTTGTAAATAAATTTATTTTGAATTAAATGGTTAAATTTGACAATTAATTTATAATTGTTATGGATACGTGTACATTAGTTGTACTAGTTAATGGATGAATGAATAGATTAATTGTTTTAGTTGTTAATATGAGTTAGTGGGTGAGAGGTTACAATGTAGTGGATGAAGACTTTAATATAGACAAGTAGTGGAGATGACTTGTTTCTTCATATCACTTCTCACTTGTATAAACCCATATTTGTACTATTATTTTATAGAACAAACACAAGAATGAACTCCCCATTCTCTCAATTATACTCTCTACTCTCTTCATGCTCTTCTCACTTTTTCCCTCAACACGTTATCAACACGATAGTGCTCAACCAACTGATAGTGAATACAAACTACGATTGGATAGAAAAAGCTAGAAGAAGAAGAGAGTTCCAATTAGCAATGAATTATGATGCTCATGAATAAGAGACTTCTTAACATCATCTCTACATCTCTCCATCTCTCCATCTCTCACTTTTATATTACATTGATTCATTTTCTTATTTTATGTTTATACTTATATACTAATAAGTTCTTTGTTTTTGTAGTTTCATCCTAAAGATGCATGAAACAACCTTAAGCGGTTGCATACTCGTGATGACATACTTAAGATCATGGCAAAGAATTTTGATCTAAGATGAAATATGATCACTTACAAGTTTTGAGTCATGGAGACATACGAATGATGCCATTAATGGAGCTACATATCCTTTGAAAAGATAAAACTATTACTTATCATCTTTGAAGATAAAGAGTTTACTTCCTTGAATATTCTTTTTCTCATCATATGGTATTATCTAATCACTCTAATTTTCTTGTTAATGGTGAATAATATCCAAACTTAAGTTTTGGAATCTTTTCAAGTGGTGATAAAATGTAAAACCATATTCCCTGAAGTGAATATGTGATAAAAAAAATAAAGCCAAGATAAGACATATGCGATATATTTGTTCACCATCATCGATGAAAACTAAAAAGGTTGAATACCTTAATATCAAAGATCCGCAGATTTTAATTTTTATTATATAACCACCAAAAATGGTATAATGATTGATGGTTGTTAAAATATATATGTTCACAGACATATCAATGGACCATGATAAATCCATCAACACATGGTTAATATTCGAACAATAAATCCATCAACAAATGGCTCAATATTCTAGCTTTGATTAACTAGACAAAGATGGTATGCACACCCATATTAAACATATTTTATTGATGGTGATGCAAAGAAAGTGATAACTTCCAACCTAAAATTGGTAGTATTAATCTTTATAAATTTCTCAACTTGTAGTTGAAATATATGAATGATCAAAATCATGAGACAGTTACTAATGATGCCATGAGCATTTGAGGGGACCATTATATTGTTAATTGCTGAAATTTATATATACCCTCCAAAGATGGATTATGTTGCTTGATTTCATCATCATACAAGAGTGTGTACTCTCACAAAACTGTGATGAATGACATATATAAGACTAAATTCTTAAAGTGAATCGATATGATTACTCTTGCCAGTTATGAAAGGCACATCGATTGTGTCCAATGTCATATTATTGAAATGCCAAATTCATATGATTATGTGCTGAAAGTTATCTCCTTTTGTATTTATTATTAGGGCAAGACACTACACTGAGATATGCATAGAAATGAAGATCTTGAATTAACAAAAGTCACACTTTTTAAGTTGACAATTATTGATATGTACGTGGTCTTTACCCAGAAGTATGATCTTCAATTTGAGGGCAAATTTATTTTCAGCATAAGAAATTCAACTGTGCAAATATATTGACTCCCTATCATATTGTTCTACGCAGAGAACTAATGCTTGAAGCATACACATGTTGTATGCATACATCGATTTTTAAGCTGGGCAATTATATTTTAATGACCCCTTGTTCTCTTAGCTTAGGGGAGGAATAACTTGAATAAGCTGGTAAAAAATTTGTAAAGAGAATTGATCCCATATGTTTGAAAGTTCAAACTCGAATTAAAGATTCAGCTTCATGTTTTTCTATCAAGATATGTTCAAATATAAAGTTTTATGATTTGAATATTAACCCGCTATGACCTTATTTTGAAGCGTACAGAGTTACATATCAATTATAGAATGACATGTGATGAAAATTAAGATATCATGCCTACTATACTAATGATTCATTCACCTCAGTGAAAAATTGATTCCAGAATTAAGTACAATACAAGTTAATGGCAAGAATAAGACAATTGGTACTCCTGAAGAGTATGGATGCCATAGAAGGCATAGTGAAAAATTGATTCCAGAATTAAGTACAATACAAGTTAATGGCAAGAATAAGACAAATGGTACTCCTGAAGAGTATGGATGCCATAGAAGGCATAGATATCTGAACTATAATATATGACCTATATGAAATGAAATGGTACCTACAAAAATATTCAGATATATATTATTAAGTACTTACTTGAAAAATCAAAGAAAGAGATTTGAAATACCGATATATGTAGAATCAAATAAATAAGCATATGCAAAATACGATGGACATGTAAATGGGGATCTTACATGCATGTAAGTCCATTCAATGACATCATGATGATAATGAGCTCATGGACCTGAAGTCCAATTGATTAAACGAATTCGAAAGACTGACAGGTTTTGACTTGCAAGTAATATACTTTGAGAAGTTTCAATGACGGGAGATTTAATCTCCGACACTTGGTCCCAAGGAGACTGAATATACCATGTTAGCAAACATGCATTGAATGAGTAAAGTTCTTGAGGAACTAATGTTTCATATGTGAAACCTAGGGACCCGTGAAACCTCTATACTCATATCATAATCAAATTTATGTTGATAAAATACAAAATGACTTTCACCGCAGTGAACTATTGAAGTATGAGTTAAAATTCTCAATAATCATAAAATGCAATATTGGTTATACCAATGTTAGCTCAATCTGAAGTTTGAGCATATGAGGGAGATAATGATTGAAAAATCATTGAGTACTTTTGCACATCACATGAGCAATTGTTTTACTCTTTTTCCCTTCGACTAGGTTTTTATCCCACTGAATTTTTCCTAACAAGGTTTTTAACGAGGCAACATTATAAGCGCATATAAATATCTCCACCTCCATATCTTTGATACATGTGATAAGGTCATGAGACTTATTGGTCCAACCTTACAATACTATGGAGTGATATTATTAACATTGATACTGCATGATGTTCCATGTATTTAAAAAGTTCTTCTACATGAAGATGAGCTATATATTACAGAAGTTCTTCACCGCCATCATATATGAGAAGAAGATTCCATCCAATTAAAAAAGATTTGAAGATTTGCTCACCAAATCATATCCGACATCATCATTTGAGAAGTTGATCCGGAAGATTGAAATTGCAGCAGTTTGAAGAAGTACAATGATGCATTGATCAGGGGAGTTGGATACGCACTGTACTCTATTCCCTTGACTAATTTTTTATTCCACTGAATTTTTCTTAGCAAGGTTTTTAACAAGGCAGTATATCTCTCGCTCGCGTACCATCATCACCAACTACTGTCCATTCAAGGAGAGTGTTATTGATAAATGTACATTAGTTGTACTAGTTAATGGATGAATGAATGGATCAATGGTGTTAGGAGTTAATATGAGTTAGTGGGTGAGATGTTATAATGCATTAGATGAAAACTTTAATATAAACAAGTAGTGGAGATGACTTGTCTCTTTATATCAATTTTCACTTTTATAAATACCCCTATTTGTACTCTCATTGTATAGAAACACACATAAGAATGAACTTCACATTCTCTCTATTATATTCTTTGCTTTCTTCATGCTCTTATCTCTTCTTCTTTCAATAGTAATGATATAAAATGTAATGTTTGAAGTGATCGAGTATTATTGTTACTTATAGAAGAAAATTAACATTTCATTTGTCGCTGACAATCTTGCATCCATTGTACTATGTCACAATGTCAACGTTCACCAAAAGTCCAGATTCATGCCATTTTTGGTTTAGAAAAGAGAATCAAACCAATTTAGGGTAGTAAACAAAAATCATGTGAGACAAATCACTTTACCTATACGAGGGGAAAGGAAAGGAATTCAAACATATATATCCTTGCCTTGAAGCAACATACTACTCCATAATTCATGAACAAAAGCTTCAAGCTAGCTATTACTAGTGATGATATATTGCCAGGTGCCATGTCCTAATGAGCTAACTATTATTACCACTTATTTTTATTGTATGAAGAATGTGATCATAAAAGGCATACTGCACGCCTTTTATTCATTAGCCTAGCTGGTTCTCCAATCTTTCATAGAAGATTTTAATTCACGTTAACTTAAACAATTATTGTAATTGACAATAAAGGTATCCGATGATTAAAATTAATGTATATGGAGGATTCATAAATGTATTATTCTACAATCTCTTAACGAAATCCTGTTATCATTATAACCACTAGAACCTTAAATTCATGAGAAGCTGTGAATCCTGATACACCTCCATCCTAAACTACTCAAATTAATAACCTCTTCAAAAATATTAAAATCGATCACAAAAATTAGTCATGGTGCGGATAGTAATAGATAAATAATACTCTATTCGTTCAGAATCAACTTTTCATTTTAATCCGTTCAACTTAACTTTTCATGGTGTGGAGGTTTATACTTTTCTTTTACTTTTTAATTAAAGCCACCTGCCTGATCTGGCTAAAATATATTACTACATTAAAGTCTATATGTTGTTACAAACAAAATTATCAATATTAATTGAATGATATTCATCATATTAATTAAGGAGGTTTATACGAATTATGATACAATACAAATGATCGACAAAAGACTACCAAACATCTAGCAATATGCCGCTTTATAGGATCAAACCATATAAAGTCTCTAGGCCAAAGATCCGTCAATGCAACCGAGTAAGGTAGATTTCAAATGATTGCAGCCTCCCCATCTCCATGATTATCAAAAAAGCAGCCTCTTTATACAAAATCTGCTCAGTAAGCTCCTCCCCCTCTGTTCTCCACCAAATGAGCTTCAAAACAACTCCTTCCAGAAGAATAATAACCTGGCAATAAAAATATAGCAGTTTCCATTGCCTCTATATCAAGTAAAACATCCACCAGAGCCTCAGGACTGATTGAAGTAGCATCCAAATGCCCATTTGAATGCTACTCGGGGATTTTGTGTTTGTTATGGCATTTAAATGCAGAAGATCGAAATGCCTCTACAGTATCAACATTTTTCTCTACCTATATAACAATCTATAATACACTATCCAATTACAATTCTATACCAAACACAATTTTAACAATCCCACTACAATTCCGATCACTATTCACGCATTTAAATCGGGGCATTTAAGTCGCATGTCAATCAGCCCCTCAATAACCTGTTACCAATCAACACCAATCATGCTCAATCAAAATACATAAAACTTTCAAATATTCCCAAAACCTTAAATCACAAGAAGCCAAGGTAGTGTGCAGAAGACAAAATAGTGAGTACGTTTACCTATTCATTCTATATCTCAAATCTAACGATTGCGTGCAAGAAAGGAAACAACCTCTCTAAATAAAAAGAACAGCAAACATAACCAACCAACCAAAACTCTTCTCCAAATTCCCAAAGATATGAATGCAGAAGGAAAGAAATAGGCCGGCATATTCTTCCAAAGTACACCCAACTTATATGCCGCAAATATGACACCCTTCCCATAAAAAACCAACCCAGATTGCATAGCACCATAAAATGTAGTCCACAAACCAGATTTAAAGTCACCAGCACAGAACATAGACATGATGGGCCATATCCTGAACCACGGAGAGTTAGGCCTCTTATAGACGGTTTTATTCTTTTTTTTCAGCCTATTCTTTTCTTTTTTTTTTAAATTCATTATCATACTCTCTGCAGACAAACCTAACAGATTCCAATAAACCAGAATCACCAAATCAGAACCAAACATACTCTCCTTTCTATCTTCACTAACACTGACTACCACCTCAAAATCAGGGTAGAAGACATCATATCAATCCAGAAATTATCATAAACATCAAACCAAACTAATAATATCCTTCTAAAATCTCCCAAGAAACACATGCCTACCAATTGACACTCCCTATCCCTATAAAACCAGAACATATCTAACATCATCCTAATATGAAACAATATACCTCCCACTGAACAATAACAGGAGCTAACACAAAAATAAGAAAAAGGTTGGGCCTGAACCTGGAAAACTTGGAGAATGGCCTCTTGTAGACTGTTTTATTGTTTTTCTGCAGCATTAATAATATTTTCTTTTTGCTTTTTTCCTTTTTTTATTATCTCTTTTTAGAACTGTGATATTGTTTTTTTGCAGTTCTATCAACAAAACAAAATATTCAGAACACCAAATAACATCAGCCAAAACATAGCCAAATAGGAACTTAAGGCTAGACTCTGATACACAAAATACACTAACCAACTTATACACTCTATCACCTAACACATGAAGTAAAACATAGAAAAATGGTTGAAGGGAATTGAACCAAAAGACAACTTAAGACACATTCCCAGCACAGACAGCCTTGCACAATCTAATATAGGGAACACCTGATTGTCTGAATATGCAATCCTTTTAACAGGTAGTGGGCTATCATCTCAAGCTAGAATCCTTGTCCTTTTATGAGCCAATGCATCTGTAGCCATCCAATCCGCTGCAGAGGTAATTTCCCTGTAGATTGAGAAAAACTTACCACATGAAAAAGGTTAGCTGCTCAATCATAGATATAAGAGAACACAATTTCCAGCTCCACACTTTGAAAAAAACCTACAAATAAGACCAATAGCAACCTGAGAGTCAGATTCCACCTGAACCTGATGAAGATTAAGATCATGACAAATACTCAGCCCTTTCCATGTAACTCAGCATAGAGAACTAATGAGACACCAATATAGGACTGATACACCTGGACTATTCTTCCATCTTCATCTCTTATGATACCCCCAGAAGCAGCAAGATTAGAACCCAAAGACATAACACCATCATAGTTAACTTTACAAAGTTACTTGCAGGCTTTGACCAATAGATAGTTATAGACCTTGGAGGAGGTGGTGCAATAAAATCTATTTTCCACAAATGAGCCACTTGCAAATCACCTTTCGACATAGAACTTTTAAAAGGTTTGACTTTGTGCATCAGAATCAGAAGATTCAAAATCTTTTTTACTATTAGATAAGATTTGATAGGTGATTTATTATATTTTGCATCATTACGAGCAAGCCAAGAAAACCAATCTATTAAAATGGGGATTAAGACTCTAATATGACCTTTAGTCACATCATTAGAAGATCTCGTCCAACATCTGAATCTACAATAGCAACAATCACTATCAACATATGGCACCTGAAAGATATTAGAGGCCTTGCAACTAGCCTCATTGTAGAGAAGAACATGAGATAAGGATTCCACCTGGTTGCAACACTGACACTTAGAAGCCAATGATATACCTTTCTTCTACATTGCAGTCTCCACAGGCAACCAAGAATGCAATATCTTCCACCAAAATATGGATATTGTGGATGGAAATCTATGATCCCAACAAAAAGAAAGTGTTAGAAATATCTTTTAATTTTTTTTATCAATCACCATGTAGCTTATCTTATCTTAAGAACATAAAAGTAACTAGTACTATCGGTTCACTAGAACATTGTAAAGAGGAAATCACTTAGTATGTTAGTCTAGTTAAATTTGTATAGAATTGTTTAGGTCTCTGAATGTAATTTTTATATTTCGAGGGTGGACATGAAAAAGGATCCTAGCAACGGAGTTTAATCGAACATTTGAAGACTGAAGATTGCGCGAGTTTAATGAAGACACAAGGGATTAGTCTCCTCTGAAATGCTATGTTCAGAAAGCCTTCGTATAGTGCTTTTGCACATTACACCTCTCTGAAGATATGTTATTCTGAGTCAAGGAGCATGCTCGCTTTCTGATGAGCACATGTGTCCGTTGAGACTACAGAATAAGAAATAGTACAATGTATTAATTACACCGACTGAAAAAGTCAATTCCAGCAAGCCCTCTCTGAACGAGATAGTGACTTATGAATACTTATTTCGAGATATTAACGGATTGAATTCTGAGAAGCTCAAATGGATACTATTCGAACGACTCTCAAATTCATCTATAAATATCAACACTTAGAAGTAAAGAAAACACACGCTGAACAACACGAACTACGCTCATATTGTTATATCAAGCAAGTATTCTCTCAAGCTTTCTTACTACAATTCTCTAAGCTTACAGTCAAATAGCTCAAAGAATTACTGGTAGTTATAAGTGTCCTGAACCTTCACAAGAGTTTGATTGTCTGTTAAAGAGTTGAACACTCAGATACCATTTATGAAAATCATTCTCCAGAACAACTATCAACACTTGGTTCAGAAAGGAGAATCCTTCCATATACTGAACAAGTATATGAAGTTGTGATTTCTTCTCCAGCTACCTGGATAAATAGCTGAAAAGTTATTTAAAGTGATGCCTGACAATCATTCATATAACCAACACCATCACGGCGTGGAGTACAGGAAGTACTTGGTTTGGGAAATAAAGGAAACGCTCCAAGGTTATCTTGAGTACATGAAGTACTTGGCTTTAGAAGCTAGGGAATAACTCAGGGGGAACATTTTGTTGGGAATCATTTGTTTGTAAGGATTTTAGAATATTATATATTGTAAGGTGAACTCAATTATCTGTTCTAGAGGATTCTAGGTCTCAGAAAGGTCGAAGTGGACTAAGTGGAGGATTACGCCACCTCCAGAAACAACTATAAGTTGATGTGTTATTTACTTACTGCATTTACATTCTAGCAACACACACACACATTATTACTGCACAACACATTAACGTTTATCTATTGCTTAAAGTCTTTTGCTCTCTGAATCTAAGTATCAGAAACCCACAAAGTTTCTGAGAAATACTGTTGATCGACTAAAGTTTGTAAAGACTATTCACCCCCCTCTAGTCTTTACCTTTGCCATTATCTATACCAACAACTGCTATCTGAGCGGGAGGCTTACCAACCTTCTGCACTGAACCTCGATCCTCCAGATAGGTAAAGTTTTTGTCGCTTTACGAGGACATTTTTAATTG